>VZTG01000035.1:0-66791 GCA_013397845.1 Melanocharis versteri
GGTCGTGAGGGGAGCGGGGCCGGGCACGAGGAACCCGCGGCCGGAGTTAACCCTTGGGGTGCACCAAGCTGCGTTTTCCCTGGAAATCACCCCGTCAGGGTGTTCTGTATTTCAGCGCTGGGTCCGTGTTCTTCTGGGCTCATCTTCCCGGTATAGGAGTGCGCTCCTGGTGGGGTGTGGGGGTTCTGGATCAGGCCTGAGGGTGCCCCCGACCCAGTGCAAACCCAAGGGGGATGATGATGTGACTGGGAAGGATCTGGCCGCACCATCCCGGTGCTGTAGCTGGATTAACCCTGCAGCCTTTCCCAGCCCGGCTCTGCAGCCCCCTGGCCAAAGCTGCACCTCTGAGCAGGCCAGTCTGGGAGGGCTGTGGGAGTGGGAACAGCTTGGCCCAGCCTCTGCTGAGCTCCAGAACATCTGTGTGGGAAAGGATGGGTAGCCTGGGCACCAACAGGGAGAGAAGGGGTTGAAGAAATACAGGGAAAACCCGGGGAATTGGTTAAAAGGGGCACATGGATGGAATGAGGAAGGGGGATGCAGGGAAATGTGCCATCAGGGCCTTTCTGTCACCAGGTCCCTGGAGTTTGAGGCTGTGCAGCAGGACGGCACTGGTGGAAGGGTCCCAGCTGCCTGGGTCTGCTCTGCTTCCCCTCCATCCCTCCATTCCCATGCCTTTATGTTGGGGTACCCAGGCACTTTCCTACCCACACTTCACCTTCCAGCCTTGCTGCAAACCCTCCAGCTCTCCAGGCAGTGATTTACCCAGCTACAAACCAGAGATGAACTCTTTCCCTTCCTGCCCAAGGTGGATGCAAGCATTTAGGAAGACCCCCAAAGGGAATTCTGCTCCTGGCTCTGCTGTTTGTGACCTGCTGCTTTCTCAGTCACCTGCACCGTGTCCATGTGGTCCTGCCCTGTGTCCTGACCTGGCTGGGCTGCTGGAGCAGGGAACGAATTTGAGGAATGTTGCTCAGGGAGATATGGGTGCTGACAGCTGCCTGGGAGCAGGCAGGGACACCCACCATGTCCTGGGACATCCCAGCCCTGCTTACTGGACCCCACTGGCCAGCTCAGTCCCCTTGAAGGTGGGGTTAGGGATGGGATTTTGGGCTGAACTCTCCTTTTTCAAATAGTGGGCACTGCTCAACTCCAGGACCAGCTCCCAGGGGCTGTGGAATATTTCTGCCTCTTTTGGAGGTGCTGGTGCTCATTGGGCATCTCCATCCATCCCCTCTCTTTTCCCAGCATTGCACTCCCAGTGGTCATCATTCAGGGTCTGCCCCTCCTGCTCTGGGTAAGGACCCCTCTTCCTCCTCTTCCTCCTCCCCTTCCTGACCCTTTTCTGGTGGCAGTTTTCAGCTGCAGATGGTGGGAGCAATCCCAGTGGTTACGGTTTTCCAGAACTCGGATCAGAAGTGGCCAATTTACAAGTGAAATGTTAGTTTTTCCTGGCTGCTGAGGTCAAGGGAAGCGACTTGTCCTTGATGAAGACCCTGGATCCTGGGCTCTTAGGGCTGGGAGGAGAAAGTGGGAGCTCTGCTGAGTGATGGCTTTGGGAGCCAGTTCCTTTGGGAAGGGCTGTCGGATTGGTGGCTGAGGCTCAAAGACAAACAGTCCCTGGAAGAGGTAATTAGGGTGATCCTGTCCTGATCCCCTCAGCTGTGGCAAGGAGTCACGAGTCCTTCACCAGCAGCCACTCCAAGCCCATTTTGCGTTAATTAGGCTGTTTACAAAACACTGTAAATTGCAGTAATGAACACCCGGGTCCTTGGTTTCCTTTAATTATCCATTTGCATGATGAATGAGCCAGCCCCTCTTCAGCTCTTCTTTTCCAGCAGGGGGGTCACGCAGCCCAGTATGGCTTTATGTGGGATCTGCTGTGCAAGGTGGGCAGAGACCTTGGGAGAGAGGGAGAGCAGAAGGGAATTGAGGAGGAGGAGAGGAAGGTAAAGGAGAGGGATCTTCATCCCCTGCCTCATCAACAAGACCTCACCACATTAGAGTGGGGTTTGAGCAGCTGTTTCACCCCAGGCTCGGAGCCTGGCACTCGGACTTTGATTTTCCGTAGGAAAAAGCACAGAAACCATTCAAAGCATTTAATCCTCGCTGGCTCGGCGATGGGGCTGCCTGGAAAGGCAGAGGAGGAGCGGTGGTATTTCTTGGCCCCCCACATACCTTCCCCTTTCTTTCCCTTTTGACTTGGCGGATGAATTCCAGAGATGTTAATCCGCTCTCAACCCCTCGGTGAAGAATAAAATGTCTTCTCTGTGTGGGAGGAAGGAATCCATTCGAATTAATTGCGGGAAGGAGCGGGGAGCTGGGGGTGCACTGCGCATGCATGTGAGGCTGTGCTGAGGGTGGGCTGAGCATCCTCTGCTGCCCAGTGGTCCCCGAAGGGGAGGGAGGGATGGGCAGGGGGATAGGGATAGCCGAGGTGGCACAATCCTTGGGTCCCAAAGGGGAGGGAGGGCTGGGCAGGGGGATGAGGATATCCAAGGTACACAATCCTTGCATTCACAGCTGGAAGCTTCAGCCTCTGCCCTGGCCATAAAAATGCCAACCATGTGGTCTGTGGGCCAGGCCTCAGTGGCGGGCACAGGGAGCGAGTGGGGGGCAAAATGGCTGCACTCAGCAGTTTTGGGGTGTCAGTGCCTATAAAGGGGAGGGAAGCGCTGTTCTGCTGAGCCAGGGTGGCAGGAGCTGCGGGGTCTGACCCATCCCGGGGGCTTGCAGAGATAGGGCAGGAGAGATGGAGGGAGGAAAGCGCTGAGCTTGAGCTGGGTCAGCCCATGGAGGGTTCGTGGAGGTGAACGTGGAGGCAGAGGAGAGTAGAGGAGACCCCCGGGATGGGCCAGGCGCTGTTCTGCGCGCTGGGAGGTCGGTGTGGCTGTGGGATGGGGTTCGTGTGGGGGCCTGGGGGGCTGCAGGCTCTGCCTCCTGCCCTGACCTTCACCTCTTGTCTCTGCAGAGCTCCTGGGATCTGCCAAGCGCCTGAACGTGAACTACCAGGATGCAGACGGGTGAGTGCTCTCCTGAAGGGTGCTGGGTGCTGCTGCCAGCCCGGGTGGGCTCCTCTCCCCGGTATCCAGTCAGTCCTGCAGCTCAGGGTATCATACAGCTTTCCAGGGGAGCTGGAGAGCACAACAATATCCCAGAGCCAGGGCAAGCCCTGCCCAGGCAGAGCCAATGTCTGCCTGGATCTAAGATGAGGACTGTGCACAATCCATCCTGAAAATCCTTCATAGGTCCCTTCTATGTCCCCCTCTGTAGGGATGGGGTTGAATAGGGATGGCAGCATGTCCAGCCCCGTGTCCCCCTGGCTGAAGCCCAGAGGAGCGCCCAGCCGGCCTCAGCGCCTGCACGTGCTTGTACCTCTGTTTAATATCCCAAAAGCAAAATCCCATTGTTTTGGGGGGAGTAAGAAAATATGAGGTTGCCAAGTGACCACAGCATATTTGTGTAGCTCATCACTTCCAAAATCCAAGTACTTAATAAGCTGGGTACTGAGAGTTAAAGAAACCACAAAGGCCCATAAAATAAATAAGCGCATTATTCTTATTGAATTAACTCTGACCTGTCACTCATTAGCATTGTTTTCATGTGCTGTTGTTGTACCTAATTTCTACATGTTTTCTTTTGGAGGACTCTGTAGGAAGAGGTGTCCATGATGAGTCCTAACAGGCCAGCAGGGGGTTGGGAACGTGCAGGAT
The DNA here is from genome assembly GCA_013397845.1 of Melanocharis versteri. Classification (NCBI taxonomy): domain Eukaryota; kingdom Metazoa; phylum Chordata; class Aves; order Passeriformes; family Melanocharitidae; genus Melanocharis; species Melanocharis versteri. Next base: position 3,711 of record VZTG01000035.1, read on the forward strand.
GGCTCCGTCTTAAAATAATACTGTGCAGATGGAGCTTAATAGAAAAAGAATTTAATAATAGAAGCAATGATCTGATTCTGATAAGGCACAGGGTTTGTGCTTGGGCAGCTCCAGGAGGGCTGATGGTGGGAACTGGGGTGAAGGGTCTGTTCTCTGCCCGAGGGACACGGGCAGGGCGTTGGGTTTCACTGGGGCACAGGAAGGGGATGATGGGGAGGTGAGACGTGAGCATGGGGCTGGCAGTGTGTGTCCTGGGAGAGCCATGGTGCTGGTGGTGTCCTTGGCAACACCTCGCTCAGGGCTTGGAGAGGATGGGGTGGGCAAGTGTGGGTTTGTGCAGCCACCCCAGGGCAGAGTGGGACCCCACAGGGTTGGGTCGGGGGGATTTTCTACTCCCCCACATTCACACTTTGAGGCAGAGGTTTTGCTGTGGCTCAGGGTCATGCTGGGTGTACTGGAGGAGAGAGCAGCCCTCTCTGCTGGGGTTAGTGTCCCTGCTGCAGTGTTGAGACTTGCACAGGGATTTGGGGATGCTCTGGGGCTGCAGATCATGCAGAGAGCCGTGCTGGACGAGCTGCGTCCCCAGCACTGGGTTTGGACACTGCAGAGCCCATGGGAGCCCCACGCTGGTGCTGTCAGGAGCCCCCACATCCCTTGGAGCAGCTCACGGGCTAATCCCCGGTGGCACAGGGACCCCTCGCTTGGCCTTGGCCCTTCACGTGACGGCTCAGGGGGAGCGCCAGGCAGACAGGCCCCTTTCACAGCCCCAAGACACTGGGCTCTTTCATTACCAGCGGCCTCCCACGCTCTGCCATGGGCTCCTGGCAGCCCTGCTGGCATGGGGAGGGGGCAGGAGTGGCCACGGGGCTGATGCGTTTGCCGGATGCTGTGAGCAGTGTTGGGGCTGCCTGGCTGCTCCATGGAGAGGGGAGATGCATCTCTCTCCATCCTGCCTGTTTCCCCCAACAGAGGGCATGGAGTGAGGGACTCCTCTCCCTGGGGTTTCCCAAGGTGCACAGTGTGCCTGCATCCCTCACTGAGCCCTGGGGCACGGACAGCTTGGAGGGATTTATCCGTGTTTTGCTATGGGGAATCCGAGGCACTGGGAGTGGGGAATTGGAGAGGACATAGCCATGGACAGCCAGTGACAATCCCAGCCCTCAGCCCATGTCCCCGTGCAGGGGGAGGCTGTGGGGACAGCACAGTGGGGCTGGGGGCTGGGCTGAGCCCTGCCTTGTGCCACAGGTTCTCAGCGCTGCACCACGCGGCCCTGGGCGGCAGCCTGGACCTCATCTCACTGCTGCTGGAGGCACAGGCCACCGTCGACATCAAGGACAGCAACGGTAAGGGGTGACCCCCAGGCACGGCCCCTCCGGCCACCAGCTCAGGCCCCTGCACGGGGCCGGGGCCGTGCCCAGCCCTGCTGAGCCCCGCTGCCCACAGGGATGCGGCCCCTGCACTACGCGGCGTGGCAGGGCCGCGTGGAGCCCGTGCGGCTGCTGCTCCGCGCCGCCGCCTCCGTCAACATGGCCTCGCTGGACGGGCAGATCCCGCTGCACCTCTCGGCGCAGTACGGCCACTACGAGGTGGTGAGTGAGAGCCCAGAGCCCTCCCCAGTGCCCTGCCCCGGGCTCTCTGGGGTGCTGGGTGGGGTCAAACCCCGCCATGCCGGGTGGGAGGGAGGGAGGCCTGCAGGGTGATGCTGAGCCTCTGCACCACGTTGCTCCCCTGCAGTCGGAGATGCTGCTCCAGCACCAGTCCAACCCCTGCCTCATCAACAAGGCGAAGAAAACCCCGCTGGACTTGGCCTGCGAGTTCGGGCGGCTGAAGGTGGGTGTTGTGGGCTCTGCCCTGCACCAAGGGCTTCTCCGGGGGCAGCTCTGGAGCCTGCTGGCTCCTCCAGCAGCAAAGCGCAGGGTCTGGCCATGACTGCTCTCCCTCCCCCACGAGACTCGGAGCCTGGCAGGCAGCACCTGCCTCCTCCCGTGGCCAGACACAGCCGGATCCTGAACCTGGGAGCTGTGGATTTTGCCCCTGACTTCACAGCAGGGCAGTGTCAGGCTGGGAGTGAAGCCAGGAGTTGTTGCTCCCGGTTGTCCACAGCCTCCCCCCTCCACAGCCACCCCAGCTTTGCTCACAGTTAAGCACAGATAGGCTGAGCTGGCTAATCCCAGCAAGCTCTGAGCATCCAGCCCTTCTCCAGGTCCCCAGCACAGTTCGTGGGGACAGGGCCACACCATGCTCTGGGAGACCCTGGCCCAGCCAGCACCACTAGGTTGGGCTGGAGCACAGCCAGCCAGACTGTTCTGTGCCCCACTGGGAGGGGACCAGGGGGATATTTCCATTTTTGGAGTATCTATAATGTCTGCAGCTATAAACAGGGCAGTAAAAATAACTCCTCTGTGCCTCTGGGTTGCCCTGAGATGCTGAGAGTCGCTCTGGGCTGGAGAGACTGGAGGTTTTTAGGGCTTGGTCTGAAAAGCCTGATTATGGGAAGACTATTTCTGGCTGTTATGACCTTTTACAGCCCCTCATGACAGTGTGGCCATGCCAAGCACTGTCCAGCTCCAGGCAAGCCTGGGGCTGTGGATGGAAGGGAGTGGCAAGATAGGGAGTGGTAGGCTGGCCCCAAGGATGAGCCCCTCACTGGGAGGGTGCAGGTGGGGGTACCTGCACCCCATTGCTCACCAGTGTCTCATGCAGGTGGCCCAGCTGCTGCTGAACAGCCATCTGTGTGTTGCCCTGCTGGAGGGACAGTCCAAGGATGCCACTGACCCCAACTACACCACTCCGCTGCACCTGGCAGCCAAGAACGGGCACAAGGAGATCATCAGGTAACTCCCTACCCTATGCTGGAAAAACCCATCATGGCTTCAGTTCCGCTTCCTCCCAAGCACACCTTCCTCCTGCAGGCTTCAGCCCCTCATCCCCAAAGCAAGTGCAAGGTGTTGTCCCCTGCCCATCGTAAAGCAGCCAAGTGCCTGGCCCTGATGTCCATGTCCTGCTGTTCATGCCTCTCCTTCCTTCCTACCAGGCAGCTGCTGAAGGCCGGGATCGAGATCAACAAGCAGACAAAGACAGGCACAGCCCTGCACGAGGCCGCGCTCTATGGCAAAACAGAGGTGGTGCGGCTCCTGCTGGAGGTGAGTGCGTGGGGAGACAGCCCCTGGGGGACACCCAGCACCCCCTCCTCTCGGTCCCTTGTCTCCCTTGGGTCTGGTGGCAGGGAGGGATCTGGCCTTGACCATGTCTCGTCCCGGGCAGGGCGGCGTCGATGTGAACATCAGGAACACCTACAACCAGACAGCGCTGGACATCGTCAACCAGTTCACCACCTCACATGCCAGCAAGGACATCAAGCAGCTGCTGAGAGGTGAGGTGGGGACGGCACTGAGAGGGGCTTCTTCCCCCTGGGACCTGCCTGAGCTCCCAGTGCTCCTCCTGAACAGCCTAAACCACTGCCAGCATCCCAGTCCCCTTTCAAATATGCCCCCATCCTACGTGTGGGGCAGTGTCTGGGGATCGAGTCCTTTCTGCAGTATTAATGTTTTCTTCTCTCCTCTCCTTGCTCTTGCTTTCTCCTTCTGCCCTCCCTGGACTCCTTTCTTTCCTCCCTACGCTCTGGCACCTTCTTTCTTCCTCTGTCCCTTACCTTCAGAGGCATCAGGAATCCTGAAGGTCCGAGCTTTGAAGGATTTTTGGAACCTCCATGACCCGACTGCTCTCAACATCCGAGCAGGAGACGTCATCACGGTGAGGCTGCTGTCTGCTCCCCATTCCCCTGCCCCACCATGGCCCCAGGTACCAGCCCCATCCCTCTTGTCCCATGGCAGGTCCTGGAGCAGCATCCAGATGGCCGATGGAAGGGGCACATCCACGACGCTCAGAAAGGCACCGACCGGGTCGGGTACTTCCCCCCCTCCATCGCTGAAGTCATCAGCAAGAGGACAGGTCAGTGGCAGTCCTGGGCATGCTGGGGACAGTCCCCCGTGTGAAACCTTTCCAGCCTTCCCAGCACCTCCTGTCGGACAGGCCCTGCAGCCCTGGCTAGCTAGGGGGGAAGGGAAGGACTCGGAGGGTGTCACCATGTGTGAGATACTCATTTGGGGGCTGTGGCTCAGCTCTCCCCCCCATCCCTGCCTCCTGCATGAGCTCTGACCACGCGTGTTTTGTCTTTGAATGCAGGCATGGTTGTCCCCCGCGTGGCACCCACACAGCAGCGCCAGGGTCCCCCCGGGGCCCTCCCGGCCCCCCCTGGGGGGCTGCAGCACCTCCCCGACGAGTGTCCGCACCCGGCAGCCCCGAGCGGCCCAGCGGCCTTTGGCCACCTCACCCTAACCCGGACGGCCCCAGGCCCTGACAGCTCAGGTCAGGGGAGCACCTGGGGAGGGAGAGGGGCTGGGGACCTTCCCCTGTTCCCAGCCCTGCCTGGGCAGGGACACAGGGGGAGACTCTCCTTCCACCTCTCCATGGGGAAGCAGCCAGATGAGAGGGAGCAGATGTAGGAAAAGGGAATTTTCCTTTCTAGGAATCTAAGGGGAGCCCTTAGAGCAGCCCCTTCTCTCCCTGTGTCTCAGCCCTCCGTGTGTCCCTTGCCAGCCCAGGTCACCCTGCCTGTGTTGTGCATGCTGGGAGGTGGGAGGGAACTGATGCATTGTCTGTGGCCAGAGGGATCTGTTTTTTATCAGCATCAGTGTGTTGGCACACGGGTCCTTGCTGGGGACATCTGTGCCCTGCGTTACCCCTGATCCCGGGGTGCTGCTGACGGGCTCCCTACTTGCCCCAAGCAGCAGGAGACAGGAACAGCGTGGGCAGTGAGGGCAGCATCGGCAGCATCCGCAGCGCTGGCAGCGGCCAGAGCACCGAGGGCACCAATGGGCAGAGCACCAGCATCCTCATCGAGAATGCCAGGGTAGGCACCAGCCCCTGCTCCCCTGTGCTGCTTCCCTGTGCTGGCTCAGGCTGGAGATGGAGCCCCATCCCCTTCCCTGCCCCCTCCTAGCAAAGGAGGGGCTGCTGGAGTTGAGCATCCTACACCAAACACCTACTTGCTGCCAGAACTCAGCAGGGAGGTGCTCCTGGGGGGACCCCAGTTGTCCCCCAAAGCACAGCTGGCCTTTTTGAGTGGAGCTGGAGGCTGTAGTGGGCATCACACAGCATCTCCGTCATGTGCTGTGCCACCTGAGAGGATAATAAAAGGCCCTGAGCCAAATCCTGCCCATATCTCTTGCTTGGGGCCAGCCTGTTGCTGGGTGAAGCTGTGCCCAGCAGCCCAGCATGGGGACCCCCACTCTGCTCCTGGGGGTGTGACAAAGCTGGTCTCCAGAGCGGGATTCTTCCTCCACTCACTCCTCCCCTCCCTCAGCCTCTGCCCTCCGCCGGTGACGACCTCCAGCAACATCTTTTGGGATCAGAGCCACGCAATGGGACCTCCCCAGCAGGTGAGGGTTGTCCCAGCTCCTGTCCCATGGGGCCTTGGGGACAGCTGTCCTCCCAGCCCTAGGGGCTGTTTGCTGTTCAAGTGCCCCTGTGACAGTTCTCCTCTCTCCTTTCTGCCAGGGCCACAGGGCCTCCAGACCCCAGGCAGCTGCCCCCCTGGAGACAGGGTCTTCTCCCAGCAGTTCTTGCGTCCTGAGCAGCTCCTCGAGGGGAAGGTAACTGGAACAGCTGGGGAGTGGTGTGCTGGGTGAGAGGGCCGTGTTTCAGGCACTCAGCCCAGCTCTCACTGCACCAGGGACACAGGGAACTGGGTCTTGAGGACACTGGGGACTAGTGGGTCTTGCCCAGGGCGATCCTGTCATCTTGCCTGGAGCAGCCAGGTTCTTCCTGGAGCCACCATCATGGGCTGTTCTGTGTCCCGTCCTCTCCCCAGGATGCAGAAGCCATTTACAACTGGCTGCGTGAGTTCCAGCTGGAGTCGTACACTGTCAACTTCCTCAATGCCGGCTACGACGTGCCCACCATCAGCCGCATGACCCCGGAGGTGAGGCAGGTCCTTCCCCACCCAGAGCTGCCAGCAGTGGGTACCCACTGCCCCGAGCTCCCTGAGCCACTGCTGACCATGGCCCCGCTCTGCTCCCGTTAGGATCTGACAGCCATCGGTGTGACCAAACCAGGCCACAGGAAAAAGATCTCCACGGAAATCGGGCAGCTCAGCATTGCTGAGTGGCTGCCCAACTACATCCCGGTGAGTCCCTGGCACTGAGGCTTTGGTCAGCCCCTTTGTTCGGGTCTATTCTCAGAGCTCTCTGATCCCGGGATAGGACAGGATGGGGTCTGTAAGTAAATACACACTGCAATGGCTTTGACTGCATTAAAGCAGTCAGAGATTCCCTAAGAACACAGTCTCCTGGGCAGGGGCAGGGAGAGCATGCTGAAGGTGCTGCCCACTCCTCAATGCTCACGGCAGCGGCTCCGTGCTCTTTCCAGGCTGACCTGATGGACTGGCTCAGTGCCATTGGGTTGCCCCAGTACCACAAAAAGCTGGTGAACAACGGCTACGACTCCATCACCATCGTGACGGACCTGACGTGGGAGGATCTGCAAGAGATTGGCATCAACAAGCTGGGTGAGTCCCTCCTGCCATGCTGGGGTGGCCCAGGGCAGCCAAGTTTCCCAGCCAGGTCCCCACACCCCGTTGTCCCTCAGGCTGGGAGGGGCAGGCATGTCCTGAGCGCCCGGAAAGGGCAGTTCCTGGCTGTTCCTAAGAACTCTGCTTGGCCAGCTGGAGCTGGGCCCAGCCAGGTAGATGCCAGCAGTGGTTTGCTCCTCCCACAGGCAGGGTTTGGATAACCCCGAGGCCTTTGCCCCAGTGTGTGACATAACTACTACTCTCCTTGGCCTGGAAACAAAGGCCTTGGGGGCTGGAGCTGACTTAATGTCCCTTTCCTTCCTGCAGGCCACCAGAAGAAGATCATGTTGGCTGTCAAGAAGCTCAGAGACCTGCGCAAAAGCCTCAACCAAGCAGAAGCAACTCTGGCAAGACGCAAAGTCCCCGGTTCCCTGGACATTGTCACCATAGAGTCGCTGGAGAACGGGGAGTGCCAGTCCCCACACACGCCCAAAATGACAACCTTCCAGGACAGTGAGCTCAGCTACGAGCTCCAGACGGCCATGTCCAACAGCTGCCATGAGACTCTCGGCATCAAGAGCAGCCAGGGAATGTCCCGGAGCCAGGAGAGCATCGGGGTGCGGTCGCGGGGCTCGGGGCACTCGCAGGACAACGTGCTGTCCCGGCGCCTCTCCAGCCCCTCGCAGGAGAGCCTGGGCAGCGGCGAGAGCAGCAGCAGCAGTGGGCAGTCCTGTGCACCCCCCCGCAGCAAGGAGAGCCCAGCCAGCCTGCCGGGCCGGCCCAGCCCCGAGCCCTACGGGAAGCTCGTGTCCCCCGAGGGGCTGAATGGCTTTGCCAACGGCGGCGGGGGCAGCCCTCTCAAGGAGAGGAACCTGCCCGAAGGCATGGATCAGTACGCCCGGCCCGTGGCTCAGAAAGGGGCCGGGACTCCAGCAGTCACTCCCTGTACTCCTCCCCAGACTCCCAGCAAGGGAACAGCACCCTACGTCTTCATGTATCCACACGTCTCCCTGAAATCCCCAACGGCCCCATCCGTCCTGGGAGCAGAGCAGCCCAAGGCCCTGGCGCACCCGTACCCCTCCATCTCCCCTGGACAGAAGAGCAGCCTGCAGACGTCAGCCCAAAAAGGCTTCTCCTACCTGCACAGCCAGTGCGGCCCCATGGAGCCGCCCACCACAGCCCCCGCAGCCGGGGAGCAGCACAACGGGGGCGAAGGCTTGAAACACAAGAAGCGCTCGCACAGCCTGAACCGCTACGCGCTGTCGGACGGGGAGCACGAGGAGGAGGAGGGGGCCCCCAGCAGCACCCTGGGCTCCTACGCCACGCTGACGCGGCGGCCGGGCCGCAGCCAGACACCCCGGGCCTGTCTGCAGGCGGACGCCAAGGTGACCCGCAGCCAGTCCTTCGCCATCCGGGCCAAGCGCAAGGGCCCTCCGCCGCCGCCTCCCAAGCGCCTCAGCTCCGTGTCCAGTGCCCTCGCTGCCGAGGCGGATGGTGAGCAGCCCGCCAACCCCGAGCGGCAGCCCGCAGCCCCCCAGGACGTGGTTGACACAGGTGCCACCCCCAGTGATGCTGGCCGTAGCAGGACAGTGAAGAGCCTGGCAGCTGCGCTGGAGGGAGCACCAGGTGCCAGTCCATGCAAGCCCCTCCTGGCCCCAAAACCAGTGCACCTGACTCAGGACTGTCTGCCCCGGGCAGATGTGGGTGAGGAGTCCCACAATGGTGGTGACACCAGCAGTGCCACGCTTTCTGATGGCAGCAGGGACCCCTTTGAGAGCGGCAAGCCACGGAGACGGACAGTGAGTGAGCCCAGCGCTCCTATGACAGAGGTGGCTGCGCAGGGTGAGCGGGAGGATGCCTGCTCGGACACAGAGGAGGAGGCCAAGCCGGGGGTCTCCTCTTCATCGTCCCAGAACAGCTCCAGTGAGTGCATCCCCTTTGCAGAAGAAGGCAATTTAACCATCAAACAGCGGCCAAAGCCCAGCGGGCATCCCAAGGCTGACGCGGCCGTGCCGGACACAGAGCCCGGTTCCCAGCCGGCAGAGCCCCAGGGCTCCGCTGGGAAGGAGCCAGCAGCCCCCGCTGTGACCAAGGAGCCACCCGTGCTGGAGTTCAACCTCACCGAGTCGGACACGGTGAAGCGGCGGCCGCGCTTCAGGGAGCGGGAGCCGCTGCAGGCGGTGCTGAAGGCGTTCAGCATGGCGGGGCAGGCGGAGGCGGGGGGCACCCCCACACCCCAGTACGCCCAGGCCCAAGCCGTGAGCATCGCGGGCCCCCCCGCCCCGGCACCGGCACCGGCACCACGGCCCGCGCTGGCCGGGGATGCCTTTGATGACGACAGCGTGGAGTTCAGGATTGCTGAGATAGAGAAAAGCATCTTGTCACTGGAGAAAGGGATGAAGAAGGCCCCGAGCCCCACCAAAGCCCCCAGCCCCACAGAGCTGGTTGGCACGGCCGTGGTGAGGACACCCACTCCAGGTACGGGGGCTTGTGCAGCTGTCTCTGAGGTGCTGGTGGGGCTCCTTCCCGTGTTGGTGTGGGAGGTGAGGAGGACCTGTTCCACCACCTACCATGAGTCCCCTTCCTTTGCAGATGTCCCTGCCAAGCACACCTCCGTGGCATCCACCAAGCTCGTCTTCTCCGGACCCAAGACCATCTACCAGCAGGTCCTGCAGCCCTCCCGCCACACTGTTGCTCCCTGGGCGGCCACCGAGGCGGTGCCAGATGTGATTGGGTCCCTGCCCGCTCCCGGCTCCCTGATGCTGGAAACGGGCAGCAAGGTGTCAGCAAAGCCTTTGGCAGCTGCCCCGGGGGCCACCCTGGCCCAGCAGCGGCTGGAGCAGACCAACTCCAGCCTGGCTGCCACGCTGCAGGCGGCCGAGAAGAAGATCACTGTGGAGGAGGTGGAGAGGTGAGGGAAGTGCTCGGGCTGGGCCCCTCGGGGTGGGGTTGGGAAGGTCCCAGGGAGGGCAGGAGAAGGGCCGTGCATGGGCACGTCATGCCTGCACCACACAGGTTACACTCTGTGTACCACACAGGCCCAGCTCTGTGCTGAGCAGGGGCTGCTTGGGTCGGGTCCAGCCTGGCCAAATCTTCCCCATCAGCACCTGCAGCCTTTGGGCAGTGCTTTGACTCTCCCTTTCCTCCGCAGCCACCCTGGGACCGTGCACTCGGCCAAGAACATCTTGGAAGACATCAGCAACATGTTCGATGACCTGGCCGACCAGCTGGACGCAATGCTGGACTGAGGCTTGCTCCCTGCTTTCCCTCCCCGCCTCCAGCTGCTCCACCAGTGCCCCTCGTGATGGGGAAAGAGCGGATCCGGCACCGAGCGGTGCCTGCAGGTCTCTCCAGCCGCCTCCCTCCCCGTACTTTGCACTGCGGCTGGGAACACAGCTGCCCTCCTTGCCCACCCCTGGCTCCATGTCACAGGTGCCAGCATGGACTTGGGCCGGTTTCCGAGGGGGTCAAGCATTTCCCACCAGACTGGCAGCAGGAGGAGAGCCCAGAGGGGCTGCACATGCAGTCCTGGAGGCAACGGAGAAGCCCTTGCTCCCTTGCACAGAGCTGAGGAGCCTCCACAAGGGACCATTCTCTTTCCCCACTGCATTGTCGAGTCCTGCCTCTTATTATTTATCCCCTGCCAACAATGTGTCACAGGAGAGACCTCCCCGGGCAGCCGCCACCGAGCTGGCAATTCACTGAGCAGCCCCAGCCCCGGCCAGGCCTGACAGCAGCTAAAAGAAGATGGGGCTTGTTGCAATTTGGCAGCTTGCGGAGCGAGAAGGAACCTTTCTGCTTTCTTTGCTGCTTTTCCAAACGCATCAGCGTCAGGCAGCGTGAAATCCAAGCAGATCGAAATCACTCCAGCGGGACCCACAGACCCCTCGAGATGGGGCTGGCACAGCCTGCGGAGCAGCGGATGCTCTGCCACGGCCCTGCCGGACATGGGAGCCTTCCTGCCCCTTCCCAGAGTGATGAGGATGGTGATGGCAGTGCCAAAAACCCAGGAATCTGGGCCAGTCCGTCTGGATCGTGCTGCTCAATGGAGTTTGCCCTCTGCCAACACCGTGCCTACGCAAACCCCCACCCTGGTCCTTCCAGAGTGAAGCAGCAGCGTGATTAATGCTTCTTTAATTTTTTCCTCCCCTCCCTTATCCCTTTTTCTGGGAGAAAACAGTCCCTTTTCCCAGCGCCCCTCCCTGCGGGGAGCTGCTGGCACAAACGGCGCCTGGAGCATTGTTCAACAGTAGCAGCGTTTGGGACGTGATCCTTCCCCGCGGCCCTGCAGCCCAGCGGGGGAGCTGAGCCCGGGTGCAGCGGGGGAATTCGGCTGGGGAGCAGCGCCCTGGACGCGGCCACGGCCTGTGGCTGCAGCAGGGAACGGCAGCCAGGGCTCCCTGCACGCAGGCGGGAGCGGCGGCTGCATCGCTCCCAGACAGATTTCTCTCGCAGGATCTGCTCAGTAGTGCATGGCTAAATATGTCCAAGAGCCCCGAACTTGGCTCGCGCTCGGCATGCCAAGCAAATGAAAGCATCAGAGCACCAGAAGGGAACCCAAGATTGTGCTGAAGTGCCATTTGCTACAAAAATTCCAAACAAAGGGAAAGAAAAATCCACGTATTTCCCTTTTTTCTTTTTTTTTTTTTCAAAAATCACCAATGCAAAACCAAACTGGAGAGGGAGGAGGTGGCTGAGAAGGCAGTTGCTTCTCAGTCCTGTTGGGAGTTTGCAGCTATATTGGACTGTTTGCAGCCCCTTGTGCTGTTGCATGGGAAGGGGAGCAAAGCCCACCTGAACATTCCTGAGGGTCTCTGCTCCTGAGGGCAGCTATGCTGGGCAGGCAAGAGGGGCCAACCTGGTTTCTGGGCTGAAAAGCAAAGACAAAAAACTCTAAAAAAACCTAAAATCTTATCGTTGGCCGGGACTTGAGGTCAGTGTGAGGCGGGTAAGACACTTCTTCCCGGGCTCTGATTTCTGTCCCACACTGAGTGTATCCACTGCCTGTGTCTGAGTGCCACGTCATGGACATGATGTTTTCAAACAGCTACAACCTGTGGCACTTTATCAAGAGGTTCACAGAAACCTTTTAAAACTGATTTTTACTCTCACGAGTCAACCTGGGACAAGCCCAGGGTTTTTTTTTTTCCGATGTTGATAAACTGTAAATGTTTTTTTTTTAAAGGCCAATGTATATATTTTAAATGTGATTTATTATATATATTTACTAACCAGAACTGCAAGTCTTGGGTCAGGGATAAGAGGACACTGGGGTGGAGCTGCCGCTGTCTGAGCCACCTGAGGGCAGCACAACGCTGCTCTCATTGTCAATAAGGGAATTAAACATTTGATTTTGCAGAAGAATGCCTATTTTTTGAGCTCTAGATCTCTATTTTGAAGCTACTGTATGGTGTGTAAGTTATATACACTGCAACTGGGACTAACTGACCCCAGCTGCACCTGCTCCGTGCAGCGAGACAGTGAGGGGAAAAAATAGCCCGTGTAATCACCAGACTGACAACAGATTTTAAACCATCTGCTCTGTTTGTGTTAATCATGTGTTTTGTTTTCCACTAACATCCATTAAGACTAAATTCTATTAAACAGTGGGGCGTATTTTACCCTTTTGATAGTTTTGCCTAGTTGTGTCCTTTGTGTTGAATGGCACAAGCTTGTCTCCTACTGCTTGAAGTGCATGGAGGATCAGCTTTATCCTGTCCCTTGGGTGCTCCAGGGTTCCTCAGATGATCTCCCCTGGTGAGTCCCAGTCACCCCCAGTGAGGTTAATGTTCAGTGTGAGTCTCACCAGCAGGGCAGTAATGTGGTGACAGCGCTGGTGTCCCAGTGTCCCAGTGCCCAGCTCTGCCCATGTGACACCTCCACTATCCCCCGTGCCAGGCAGAGCGTTCCTCCCTCCTCCTGCCTGCTCAGAGTGGCCACTCTCAGCCCAGGGCCTGCTTTGCCCAGGACAAGCAGCCCAGGCCTCCTTATCCCACCACTGCTGGTCTCCAGTGCTCCCAGTGCCTGTTGCAGCTCACCCCAGCTTTTCATCCATCCAGAGGGATTCAAACTGTGCCGCCAGGCAGCGCCTGGGATCCAGGAAAACACCAGGTAAGCAAACATTCTGTAGGAAGAGGTGTTCAGAGATGGACAGATTTGCCCAAAGCTGAGCAGAAACTGGGAAAAAGGCCAGAACTGGATCCCAGGAGAATCAAGCTCTCAGGCTGTGTCCCTACAACAGGAAAATCACACCCTGTGACCCCAGCAGCCACAGACGTTTTTACCTCCTTCCTTTGCTGGGTGCAAACTCATTCCCACTCTTGGGTGTGTTATCCAAGACAATCATTTATTGCCATTCATATACTGGATGCTTGTGGGTCTGGATTTGTTTCTTTTTTTTTTTTATACAATTTACAAGTTTTAATACAAATGAAATATTTTTACATACATCCCAAAAAATTTAATATAAAATATACAGCATTTAAAAACATCTTGATGTAGGAAATTTCCTTCTGAAGCCGTGCACTCTGACCCTTAGACACTTCAGTGGCTGAGGGAAGGGTGGCACTGGCAAGACCATCCAAAAGGCTCCATTCATACACTTTAGCTCCCTCCAAGTCTAGCAGGGGAAGGAGGATGCAGGAAAATAAACATTTGTGATCACACAGAGGAGGAAACCTTGAAAGTACCTCCTCCAGAGGGAGGTGTGGCCAGCAGGAAGCTCTGGAATCTGCTACCTTTTAACACCTACAACAGTTCATGGCACAGGGCAAGAGCTGAGGTCGGGGTGGGGGGAAAGCTGGGACAGCAGTGAGCAGCTCTGTGCTGCCTCTGACTCCAGCTCAGCTTGGCCACAGGAGATCACATCCCACTCGTGATCCGACCCCGGCATCAGGAAGAAAAGCTGATTTCTCAGGGGCCAGGTGTCACAGATCTGGAGCTGGCATTTAGTGAAGTGAGGCTGAGAGAGGTGCAGCTTGTTCTCCCTCAGCCCTGCAGGTGCCAGGGGAGTAAGGGCACAGTCCAGCCTGGCTGGCAAAGGTGGGCAGACACTGCTGTGGTGCAGGGGAGGAGCCCTGTGCTTCCCCAGGGAGCTGCTGGCTCCCTGTCCTGTGCAATCCTGCCAGCACGGGATCTCCACATCCATCCCCCAGCTGCAGGAATGGGGTCCAGGGCTTGGAACACCCCCAGCTGCCCCCCCAGCATCCTCAGTGTGTCCCCAGAGCTCAGGGGTTGGCTGTACCCAGCTCTGCTCCCCTACCAGCCCCACAGCAGGGTGAGGGTATTGCTTAGAGACACTCAGCCGTGTCTGTGCTCTCTGGTAATGCTGAAAAGTGAGGAAGACAAGGTGGAGCAGCAGGGCAGAGCTTGGGGGTTCCAGCCAGCTCCCTGCCTGCCCAGGAGGGACCAGCTGCCACTTGTTAATCTCAGGTACCAACGGGGCAGTAACAGCCAAATACTATAGTGTTAATGTTGGGACCAAAAACAGGGCCAGGATTTACCAGCTTTAGTCAGTGTTTAGAACTAGAGTCAACATCTCCATGAGCTGCAAATATTCTGGTAGCCAAGCCTGTGTGCTCCTGCGTGGCCCTTGCCTGTCAGCCCACAATGGCACCAGTGCTCCCAGTACAGACGGGGTCTGGTCAGAGCTCAGGAGCTTGTGTGCTGCACTGGGGCAGATCATGGTTTGCTGCAGCCCTCAGGGGAGGGACCCCCCAGGCAAACGAAGAGACCTACAGAAAAACACTGAGCAGACGCTGCCCAGGGAGGTTCTGGCTGCCCCATCCCTGGAATTGTTAAAGCTCAGGTTGGACAGGGCTTGGAGCACCCTGGGATACAGGAAGGTGTCCCTGCCCAAGGCAGAGTGCCCGTGGCAGGGGGTGGAACAAGATAAGCTTTAAGGGCCCTTCCAACCCAAACCATTCTGTGGTTCTGTGTGAAGGCATTTGCAGAGGGGAGAGACTTCCCAGCACTATCACAGACAGACATGATTGGGGGGGTTCCCTGTGCCCTGGAGAGCAAGAACTGGATGCAGCACAGTCCTGGGACTGGGAAAGGAGCCATTCACCAGCTCTGCATTAGTCACAACTGCAAGTTGCAGATATCCTGCCTGGAAAGACATCCCCTCCCTCTAGGGCGGGACAGGCAGGGCTCAGGCTTTATCTCGAGCTGTGGCTCTCTCAAGCAGGCACATTACTGAAGCAGAACAGCAACTTGGATCACAAAGAGGAGAACAGCTATAAAACCTCTCTGGGGGTTGTTAAAGAAGATAAAAGCTGGTTCAACAGGGCTGCAGGAAGCTGAGCCATGCTGGCTCCCTGCAGGCAGGCAGAGCTGCCCTCCCTCTGCACCAGACCAGAGGATCACAGGCAGCTTTTCCCAAAGCCCTGTCTCATCCCTCTTCTCACACAGCCAGCACACGGCTGTGACAAGGACACTAGAGGGCAGGGCTGGCCCAGCCCGGCTGTCCAGAGACCCTTCCCAGTGTCCCCTCGGGAATGTGAGCTCCCAGCACTCTTGGGACTGCAAGAGGGATGGCTCCTTTGCCCCGGGACACGGGGCAGAGAGGCGGGGAGGGCATGCACAGGCACGCACACACGGAGAGCAGGCAGAGATGGAAAACCAAAACGGGTTTCAATAGAGATCTCCTGCTTCAGCAGCCCTACTGGTCCCAGATTCTCCTGCCAGGCCCAGGAAACCCATCTGCTCACAAAGAGGAAAGCAGTCGCTTCATTTTAGCATCACCATGATACTAACAAATACCTCTAGTAATAAATAAATAAAGGAAGAGCAGCCTGAACAGGCACCAGAGCTTGCAGGCTCCTGGGAGGGTACCTGGCAGGCTGGGGAGGGGCTGCATACCTGTGGGGAGATCCCTGCCTGGGGCCCCAGGAAGGTGCAGGTGTAGTTTTGCCAGGAGGCTGTCTGGTTTGCATGTGTGAGGGAAAACTCCGTGAGCCTTTGGCGCAGCCACTCTCCCAGGGGCTGTTTGGCCCTGGCTCCAGGGAACTTGAGCTGGGTGCTTTTAAAATGGCGAATTCATCCCCAACTTGGTTTCAAACTGCAACTTCTGCCTCTTTTGGTAACGGACACGGACCCTGATGAAGAAGAAAGAAGAGAATCAGTATGTGGAGGGGTGAAAGGCAAGACTGCCCCACTGCCATTCCTGAGCTTCCAGCCCCAGGAAGCAGGGAAGTCCCTGGGCTGGGTCCTGCGGTAGACTGAGAGGGGAATCAAATCCAGAGAGCAACCCATGGTCTCAGTCCTACCCCATCCAGCTAAATTCCATCTCCAGGGACACCAGACAGAAACAGACACAGGACAGCACAGAAAGGCCCAGAAACCCTTCACAGGAACTGAGATGGTGTCTCTATCCCCATCAGGGTTCCCTGTAATCCCTGCCTCTTTTCCTCCCCAGCCCATTTCCTGAATCAATGCTCATTAGCGTTGACTCCCAGCTCTGGCTGCTCCCTGTGCTGGGAAGAACAGCCACTCACTTTGCCTGCTACTCATTCTTGGCTTCAGCCACTTCCCGTGAAAATGAGTCCCACAGTCCAGGCTCTGTGTGAAGGCACATTTCCTCTGCTGTGATTCAATGCCTCTCTGTCCTCATGGGACAAGATGGAGAGAACAGCCCTCCCCAGTTCCACACTGGTGTTGCACAGACCTTGGCTGTCTCCCTCCCTTTGGTTTGAGATAAGGAGATTTTGTTCTCCCTTCCTGCTCCCAATCACTGCCACTGCCCTTCTCTGACCCTCCTTCCTCCCCTGTGCTTCCTCCCTGGGAGGTGGAACGTGGGCCTGCACACAACAGCCAGGTGACTTACACAATGCAATCAGCTTTTCCTTTTTGTTCCCCACCCTGCTCCCTGGGCATCATTATTTTTTGCAGCTCAAAGGGAGGCTCCAGCCCTTTCTCCACATCCTCCCTACAACCCCCATACCTGATTTCATGCAGCTTGACAATCTCATTGATGATAACCACAAGGACCAAGGAAAGAAAACCCAGGAGCCATGAGACCGGAGAGATGGAGACGTGGTTGAAGGTCAAAGAAGAGTTGAGGTTTTCCCAGAGTTTCAGGTCCAGCACAGTCTGTGCCACTTGCCCCAGCACGCTAAGATTAAAAACAGACACAGCAAATCTCAGCAGACCTGACAAGCTTCCCAGGATCTGCAGATCAGGGTTCAGGCCCCGATGAAACGCTCACAACAGAGACCCTTCACCAGTTCAGCAGTGGAGATCAATTGCCAGGTACTTGATTCTCCTCAGCACCAGGAAATGGGTGCTGGAGTGGTCCTGGGGCCCTCCTTGCTCCAGCATCCTGGAACACCTCCCCAGGGCCTGAGGGTACTCACACAACAGCCACAGTGAGTGTCCACCACCGGTTGGAGAGGGGGCTCTTCTTCCACAGGGGCTTGGTGCGATGGACGTGGGTGATGGATATGAACACTGCAGGGAAAAGGGGATTATTTGGCATCACACTTCACAAGGTACATCAACACCTGTTACTCCTAAGGGATACAGGGCTCATGTCCCTGGAACCAGCCTTGCACTCAAGGCTCTTTCAGACCAGGCTCCTCACAGCAGTTCCAAGTCCCTGGAATGCAGGTGGGGGCAGTGCAGTGGTTGTACTGCACACAGTTAATTCACTGTGAGGTTGCTTCACAGCCTGGGAGCTAAAACAGAACAGGTAAAGGCCAGGTTGGGGGAGTGGGACAGGGGTCGGCATGCCCTTGTTCCAGGGCTGCACCAGAGGAAAGCTCCAGCCCAGAGAGAAATTTAGCCAGAGACCCAGGGCTGTCTGCACAGGACAGAGCATTTGCTCAGCTTTCACTTGGGCTCTTCCAAACAGCTGCCAGGCAAAGCACCCCTGCCTTGCCTCAGTGGTCTGAGGGACATAAAAGTACTGCAACCTCCTCTCTCCAAAGCTGGAGATCAGATCAGGAAACATTTCTGCTGGACTGGACACCTGCACATCTCAACACACAGTGCCCTGCCCAGCACCATGGGACATGAGGGACAGGGAGCAGAGACCCTTCAGTGCTGTCAGGGAGCAGCTGGACCTACTCTGCCAGGCAGTGGGTGCAGGTGATCAGGCTCAGCCAGGAGCTGGCTCCACACCCCTCCAGAGGGTTTAGAAAGGCTTCCAGCTCTCAGTCACAGCTGCACCAGTGCCAGTGCCCTTTGTGGGAAGGCAATGGAGTACTTCACAGAACAGCAGCAGGGATAGAAACACTTTTGAGACAGGGAATATTTTTGGAGAGCTACAGGTGCTGCTACTAACTTTTAAGAAGGCAAAAGGGATTTGGCTCTTCTGGTGAGACTGGACAGAACCAGCATTCCACCAGGCTGATAGGAAGCAGAATCAGTTCTGAGGGCATTGTCTTTAATCTGCCAGGGTAGTGTTTAGTGATACAGGGGGATTTGTGCCTGTGCTGTGAGGCCACTGCAGTGTCTGTTTCTATCAGGGAGTTTGTGCTCTGGCACAGGGGGCAAAGATGCAAGTTTTCCCCCAGAGCAGGGAATGGGGCTCTGGGAACAGGGACTTACCTGTGTGTAAAACAATCAGGCCAGCTGTGAGCTTCTGGGCTACCAGGAGAGCATTGGAAAACGTCCCAAACCAGTCAGGAGCACCATGAGCATTGCTAGTGAATGAGAGGACACAGGAAAGAAGTCAACAGTGGGCACTTCACTGTCTGACCTGTTCCCACCAGGGCCATGTCCTCTTTAGCAGCTGAGGGACCTGTGTGTGAGCTCAGGCTGTCCTGGTACCAGGAGGTGACAGTGGGCAAGGCTGTAGCTGTCAGGGCTACAGGGAGAGCACCCAGCCCTGCTGGGTCACGGAAGAGGCTGAAGCTTGTGAGAGGACTGGAACCAGTTCCCCTTGGAAAGGGCAGGAGCAGCAGGGATGTGTGTGCCAGGCCAGTTCCTCACCTGTGCAGCATGATGGAGGAGCAGGCTGTGAGGTTGAGGCTGGTGGTGTTCACCCCTCTGCAGGACTCATGCAGGGTGAACCCGAAGCAGATGAGGCAGGAGCAGATGGTCAGGCTGAATTTCAGCAGGAAGCAGAGCAGGAAGTAGTGCTGAGTCTGTGAATAAGGGAAAGGAAGGAGGATGACATGGGCATGTCACTGGTACAACCTCCTCCCCCTGAACCACCAGAGAATGGCTGCAAAAGACAAGCTGCAGTACAGATGAGACGCTGCACTGAGGATCTGCCCTCTGCACATGCTGGAACAGGGGAGTCCCTCTCTGGCTCATGCCATGGATCAATTTACTGAGCGAGCTGGGAAGGCACAGGGCCTCAGCTATGCATCAACACTGGCACAAAACAGGAGAGAAAAATGTGTGGACAATTTAAATCTGAGGGGCCACCTACCTTCTTGGGAATGGAAGTCAAGTTTTTTCCTGTTGCCATGGTCATGATGGAGCTGTGGGGAGGCTTGCCCAGGAGCGAGATACTGGAGAAAGGTAAGTTAAGTGTCTCAGTAATGTGTTCAGGCACCAGAGCTACTGTGCTTTTATTTGTGTCTAACATTTGAACCCAAATAACCTACTCAGACTGCTTGAAGCATTGGCAGTTCTCTTTACACATGCTGTAAAGGTGTTATTCATGTCAGTGCAGACAGAGAGAGAAGTGATTTCCAAATGTATGAGGGAGAAAAAATCACCTGTGGTACCTTGGCCTCCACCTGACACTCCAGACTCTCCATCACACAAGGCAGGGGTTAACACAGCAGCACACAAATGCTCCTGTCACTGTTTCCAAGCACCTTGTCAAAGCAGGTGCTTGGAATAACCCTTGCAGCCTTCTTAGCATGCTGTGGGTGAATTCAGCTTGCTTTCAGCATGGGCACAGTGAGGCTGAGGGAGTGCTCTGTGCATCCTGCAGGGCGTGGGAGGAGATTCCACCCTGACCAACTCACCTGAGCAGTGGGTAGCAGAAACAGGAGAGCCACACAATGTCTGTGGTACTGAGGATGGGGGGCAGCTGCACCAGGCAGGAGAGGAACTGGACAAAAACAACCCAGAGGGAAGAGCATGAGCAGTGCTAGGACAGACTTGTTACCCAAAATGCTGCTGTCTTCCCCCAAAACACTGAGATGAGCTGGTAACTGGGCTACCACTGCACAGCCCCTCCATATGCTCCTGTGGCAGGAGCTGCAGGGGATGCTTTTCTCCAGGGAAAAAGGGTTTGAATGTAAATGTCTGAGGGTCAGGGAGAAGGGGCAGGGCAGGCTGAGATCACAAAGTCTCTACCTGTAACTTCCCCAAACACGCTGTGTAAACCTGACTGAAGGCCACGTTCCTCCTCCCCACTGCAGCCACCCATATCCATGTGAGCCCTCCTGTCCTCTGAGCTAAATGCTGTCCCCAGCCAGGCCAGGACTCACCTGAATGACAACCAAGGTCAGCTGGCACTGCAGCAGGAAGAGGAAACACTTGCGGATCCCATACGTTGCATGCCTGGCCTGGAAGGAAGCACAAGCCCTCAGAGCCCTGCTGGGAGCAGCTGCCAGCCAAGAGCAGTTACTGGCAGGCAGGGGCAGAACATGTGGCTTGCAGGGGAAGTGGGAGGGGAGAGGATCTGGACACACTGAAAGCAAAAAGGGAAGGTCTCTTGCCTACATGGAGAGGTTCTGAAGGAAAGGCAGAATTTAGCCAAAGGGTAAGTTTGTTTAAACTCCTGGCTTTTCTGGGGTTACACTGCTCCCTAACACTGCATTGTTGTCTGGCTAGGGCTGTCTGCAAAATTATACTTCATCCAGATGAACGATATTCATGTTTTGCTGCCATAAGGCACCATTTCCAAACGATCCCCTACACCTTGGACCAGGAGGGCCAGGCAGGAAGATTCTCCCACTTGTGCTTCCTGAACAAAGGCCAGGAGACACAAGCAAAGCTCTTGCTGGCAGCACTGTGGACACCTCGAGCAGAACGTTCGTGTGAGCTCCTGGCTCTGCTCCTTGCAGAGGGGAGAGGGGCTGCCTGGCTCACCTGCTCTATGAGCCGGATGATGCTGGTGCTCTCCTCCTGGCGGAAGGACATGGAGCAGGGCAGGCTGTTGAGCTGCCCCGAGAGCTGCAGCGGGGTGAGCTCCTCAGAGCCATTGCTCAGGGTGGTGCTGGTGGCATAGCCAAAGGTCTCCCAGGAGCAGCGGGATGGGTAGAGAGGGTCCAGGGCTATACTGCAAGGACAACACAGGGGTGTTGGTGAAAGGCCTCATCCCAGAGGAGAAACTGTCTCACTGCAGTCCAGCTTGGAAAGTCACACTGTGCTGTGCCATGCTCTGTATACTTGGCTCAGGCAGAGAAGCCCGAGCTATGACATGAATTTAGGATCAATCTCCCTAGACTTTCAGTTATTCATGGAGAAATGAACATATTTGGGTTTGTGGCACAAGGTCAACAAATTGGCTGATCCATGGGGTATTCCCACTCTTTCAGCCAATGGGAAGCATCTGTAATGGCAGCTGGGGCACAACAGTCCAGCATGCAAGAGAGTATCTTCCTTTCAGACATGGAAATACCTCTGTGTGTCAAGGGCCCAAAGCAGTCATCCCATCCAATCCCCCCAAATCTCCCTCACGGAGACAAATGCAGCTAATAATGGGCAGAGCAAATTGTGAGCACCTCCCTGCACCTTCCACAGGCGTGGTGTGACCCATGGCTGGGTACTTGGTAAGGTCAAGGCAAAGGCAGCTGGAGGGAGGAACAGACCGTGCCCCACCTGATATCACTCTGCAGGAAGAGGCAACTGTTCCGAAGGTTGGCAGAGCTTCCCAGGCAGCAGGTCACCTCCCCGTACTCCTGCATGATCTTGATCATCTCACACATGGCTGCAGAGGGACAGGAGGAGCAATAGTGTGTTATGTCACTATGCACACAAAAATACAGTGTTTCACACCCTTTCCGATCTGGATAACGAACAGATCTTTTAAAACTGCCCCAACTGATACTAGCCAGTCCACAGTCAAAGCACACAATTAGACAGTTAATTAACTGCAGACTAGGTGCTCTGTGTACCTGCCACTGCAGGAATTGATCTGTGGTTCACGGAACTATGACCCAGAGATTTGCATCTCCAGCACAACTCTTTCAGACCAGAGCTGTAGGTATAGCCTTAGTGCACAAAACAGCTTCAGCATCAAATGGTCTTGTTAGAAAACAGAAGAAATTAAATAAACCTAAATAATTCAAACTGAAAATAACAGATTTCAAACTGTGCTCAGCAGCACATCACTAGCTTTGTTGCAAGTCTAAAGGAACAGAGGGAATGTAACAAACTACTTCAAAAGCAGTGCCACACTTAGCCACAGTCAGAGCCAGCCCCTGTTCCTGCACTCCCACCCACCACCACCTCTACCCCTTACAAATATGTTTATCAACATCTCCGAGGCCTCTAAGTCAAGGCTGCTGTTTGATCTGATTTTAGTTCTGTAGCTCCATGCACAGTGCTCTGTGCATACATGGATTTTCTAGAATGCTCCAGGCAAAAAACCCCAAGCCTCCCCTCTGCAGATTCCCTTGTCAACATTTCCACTAAATGCCTGGTGCACAAAGACCTGCAGCACAGTGAGGGGTTGGGTCAAGTGGGGAGCTGCCACTTCTGTCAAAGAGAGAGAGAGGAAATTTGGTCACTAAGTGTGAAAGCAAGACTGGACTGTGATTGACACCCCAAAAACTGACCACAGGTACTAAAATGGCAAATCATAATGATGCTTCACACTTACTGGAGACTTGGCAGGTATTAGCCAGCTGAGCACTCAGCCCCTTTCTTAGATAAAGTAATACCTCAGAGAGAGAGAGAAATTTTGTCCTGTTTTCTGCATCAAAAACTGCAAAGCAGCAGAAGGTGTTAACAGCAACTGCTAGGGGAAAATTCTTCTGGGAAGTGATTTCCGAGTTATATAAGAGTTGTGAGCAAAGATCAAAGTCTCCTGGTACACTGATAACACTTATTGAATGAAAGGCAGTAGCATTTTGGATGTTTGCTTTTGTGTCTCTTATGAATGCAAATTGTAAGGAGTGGTTCTCAACCCAATTCAGTAGCTGGGCAACAGCTGCACTAAAATTAAGTTAACACCTGGCTCCCCACAGGTAGCAACAGAAGGTAATTAATATCAACATGTCCTTCTAGATTTCTGGAATGTATCCCCTTCCCTTCACCCATGTCCACATTTGGATGAGCCAGACCAAGGAGCTGGGGAAGGAGTTCATGGACAGGAGTAGGACAGGCCACTTACTCTCTGGGGTGCAGTCTGTGAAGAGGGGCACCAGCAAAGGCACATTGTCAATGTTCTGCAGGTGAGGTCTCACCTGGTGGATCCCCCGGGGGAGTTTGGCCTAAAAAAGAGAAAGGACAGATTAAGCAGGGAGTGTGAGGGATAGGCATTTCAGAGAGAACTGCTGTAATGAGAATGATGATTCCCAGAATTATGCAACTTCAAGATCAGATACAAATTCATGTTCCTGCAGACAGAACTGGCTTTCCCAAGCCACTCTCAAAATTTTTCTGATAAAGTTCTACACTGACCTGCCAAGCTGTCTGTGCTTGCCCTCAGGGTTGGTAAGGTCAGTTTGACAAACCTGTGCTCAAGGATTTCTAAAGACTTTTTGCTTGTGTGGAGAGTCCAGTCAGACACATCTGCTGTCTCCCAGCAACTGCATCTATTTCAACTGCAGCCACATCAACCTGCAGCAAGGCAAGAAGGGTTCTTGCCTTCTAAAACCAGGCCTAATAGATTTTTTAAAATCTGTATCTCTGATATTCCTGTAATCTCTGCTGAGCACGTGTGAGGTCTTTATGAAGCAGGAAGGGCTTGTCTCACACTCTGACCACTGGGCAGCACCAGTCTGTGGCTCACAGCTGGAGGAGAGAGCGTTTCTTCTGTCTGTATGGAAAGTGGGGATGTTCCCACTCCCTGCCCAGCCCATGGGACCCAGAGGAAATGAGATGCAGCTCTCAAGGTTACCCCATGCATGGTAACCTCCATTCCTTAACTCCAAAGCCAAGAGCTGTTCAGCAAAAGTAACTAACTGACAGAATCCCAAATTTCCCAGGCTCTAGATACCAAGCTGGAGGAGGGTGAGGGAAATCAGGAGTCCCAAGGTAAACCAATCTGCTTCCCAGAGGAATTCCCTCTGGGAGTAATGAGGTGACACTCCTGACCATGACAACAGTACAAGGTGTACAGGAGAGGGGCCCTCACCCTGTTGCAATCCTCCAGGAAGCTGGGGATGTCACTGTCTGTTGGCTGAAAGCTGATGAGATCCGAGTGCCCTTCCTCTTCCATCAGCAGGAGCCCCTCCACATCGTCTCGAGAAACTGGGGCAGAGAGAAGCAGCATAAACAATAATCACAAACCTGCCTCTGCCACCCCTGTGCCACCCACGTGGGACACACACGTGGCGCTGCAGAAGCCAGGAAACGTGAGGCATGATTTTCTGGGTTAGCAACACTCAGATCTCCCACTCAGTCATCTAAAATGCAGTATTTTTAGATGACTAATCTGTTCAGAGGTAGATATGTGAGCCTAGTCTCTACTCTTTTGAGACATGATACTTTATCTGTTCTGCTGTCCTTCTAGGGGAAGAGAATAAAGAAATCCCAGCTGAAGTAAGGAAAAGGAGTAAGGCACAGGCAAGGGACCTTCAGTGGCTTGACCAGGGCCCCAGCAAGAACCAGAAACACTCACAAGCACATAAATTCACAGCAGCTGGTACACAGAAGGATGTCTGTTTCCAAAAACTTGGTACTGGCTGGCTAGAAAGGCTATAAATGTAAAGTGCTGCCACTTACACACACACACCTGAGGCCCATCTGGTTTTGTGCTCAAAGCTCTGACGGATCAGGTGTCTGGTGTGGACACAGGAACCCATGAATGGGTTTAAAAGAACCACCCAGGAAACACATGGCATTCAGAGTGGCCAAGGCACAGTTCTCACCCTGATGGAGGTCATCGTGCAGGGAGCCAGCATGGCTTGGGCTGGAGGGGGGGATCTCTGAGCCAGGCACGTCACCATTGGGTGTTAAGGATATGTGGCAATTCCAGCCAGTCTCCAGACCCATTTTCTCAGCAAACACCTGTGGGTGAGCAGACAAAGGGTTTTAGGGTGGCTGCCCAGGCCAGAGCACTGCAGACTGATGCCATACTGGAGCACTGGAGCACATTCTGGACTCATTAGTGGACTGAATCAGATTAACCTTAGATTGCACTGGAGCTAAACTCTCCAGTCAGACAATCAGGGGCCATGCAAGGTCAGGGGGGTCAGCAAAGTCAGCTTACCTTGCTTTTGAGCTCATCTTCCAGGGAGAAGTAGACAAAACGAATGCAGGCATTGACCAATCCATCAATGAGGCGGACAATGTCAAGGCGGGCCTGATACTGAGATGAGACCATTCCCATGAAGATCTGTCCACTCAGAGCCTGGATACAGTCTTCCTTCTCCATCACTTCCCCAATCCCTTCTTCAGGCATGCAAACAACACGCAATCACATTGAGACATGAGGGGCCACGTGTGCATCAGACAAAGGACGTGTGGTGGGGAGGCCACCAAGGTGACACCCAAGGACACAGAAACGTGCAGGAACACAAACACAGGAGGAAAGATGAAGAAACATCCATTTGTTCCAGCATACCCAGTCACAGACATGGTTTCAGGACATCCCCACATACGAGACCAAGAATACAAGTGGGGAACAGCAAGCGTGGAAAGGAAAAAGATAAAACAGAAGGCAGGGATCAGTCACAAGGAATTTGGGTAGAAAGGTCAAGGATGTGTGCTGCATAATGTTCATGTGTGCATTTTAAACACATCCTACTGTGCCTAAACAACATGGTGAGTCTAGCTGAGGCACAGTGGCATCAGAGCACGAGGGGCTGATGCAAAAGGACTGAATCATGTTCCCTGCAGACACTTCCAAAAAGCCTCCAAAGGCTCTTTGACAGGGTTCCTTCACCATCACCACATCAGTCTGTGGTGAATGGGGCTGGACATTGCATGACAAACAAAATAATAAAACACTTCACACAGTTGCAAGGCTTGCCACAGGTGGGACTCAAAAGTGTTCTGAAAACAGTCACAACTGTCCTCAGCTGTTGGAAACCCCACCAGTCACATTTTACAGAATAGGAGACCAAGGCAGAAAGAGGTTTTGGTTTTCCAAAAAGGCCTCCTGGATTTATGTAATGGTATGTGCCTCTTTCTCAGTTTCCACTGCTGTTCTGAAGGACATGTACAGTTCATCTAGTGGGAATCTGTTTCTTCAGTGCAGCAACAAAATCCATCAGGGGATAATAGTTGCATAGCACTACACATTTCATTCCTTTGAAAAGCCCATCACATGTGATTTCCATAAAATCAGACAAATAGCAAACCAAGTACTGAAATACCCGGACGTCTTGACTCTCAGTAGCCTGCTTTAGAAACAGACTTCCCACAAGGCGAAGAATTTCTCTGTAAGCTTCAATAACTTAACTAGAAATACCCTTACCAGCTGCCACATCGTTACTTCCTCTGAAAACGCATCTACTTCAGAAACCCTTCCTTCCAAATTTCCATCTGCTACTCTGAATAACTATGTTCTTACAGCTCTAGGCTGATCAGATCCAGCCCCTGGGCCAGCAGCAGACCTGGTTGCAGCCAGGACTGAAGACACACATACCATCTGAGCTCCAGCTGTTCCTCCGGCTGCTCTGTTTGATGGGAGTGGTCCCGGGGAGGTCGCAGCACGTGAAGATCGCGCTCTGCCCGGGCACCTGCACCAGCTCTATGCACTTGCCATTGAGCTGGGAGGACAAGGCACAGTGCATCGGCTTGTATGCAAAGGCAGAGCAGTATCCTGACAGGCAGGCTCGCTGGTAGAAATCCAGCACCTTCTTCCTATGTGGAAGAGAGAAAAAACAGGCGAAGTTAGCAAAAATGTGCCACGTTTCTAACAATGTATGCTGGAGTTCCATGTATCTGGAGAAATGTCTTCCATAAAGAGTGGTTAGAAATTCTGAAGAAGCCTTTCCCTACTGTTTCTGCATTCTCCAAGCTGCAGGCACTGCAGGGCAACAAGAACACATATTCCAACAGGGGCAGTGGTGAATGTTTCTCTTTGCTCATCAGATTGATGGGTATGAACACAGAGCTCTTCGAATACACTTATTAATATAATATGCTCTATATGGCTGCCAGATGACTCCAAGGAAGTTCACTGAATGACAGCAGAAGCTTAAATCATCAGACATAATTTATCTGTAGGGAGATAAACACCAAGGAGGGAACTGACAACTCTGACAACAGGATCTATGGCAGGGATAGTTGCAGTAGCAGATGTTTCTCCTTTCAGAGTCTGGGTCCCGGGCGCTGTATTTAGTCAATATTCAGTCAATGAAATAAGGTAAAGTTCCTTCTCTAGGCTGAATTCACAAAGGTAACAAATTAGACTATACATCAGATTTTTCATTCATTTTCACATGATCAATATTCCAAAAAGGATCAGTGGCAGTTCTTTCACACCTGAGAACAAGCAGATTTAGAAGAACAATGTGAAAAGTCAGTGAAACTAAACATTACTGGTCTGCTGTGCCAACAGGAACAGCAATTCAGCCTGTAGATGAAAACACAGCACACGCTGTCAGATGTTGCAGCAGGACTCCAAGGGTGTGCTGCATTGTGTGGACTGGTTCAGACAAAACTGATCATTTTCCATTTCATGTAAGACAACACATTTTTCTTGAAAAACAACAAAAAATTCTCTGCCACCAGCACGACCTGATTATAATTCAGTCCTACTACACAGTACAGTCAGAATCCACTTACAAGAGGACAATATCCCAAAAGATACAGTAAGAAGTGGCTTGCTCTTACAGTCCAACTGAATGCTTGTTGCTATCTAATCTCTTAAATTGCTAGGATAACAGTTAATTACAAGCAGAGATGGCTCATGTTCATAACCTACTTGAAGCTCTTAAAAAGCTTAACAAGCATCACAAAAAGAATTTTAACAGAGTGACCAGGTTCCCTCTGCATTTTATCTGCAGCTCCTGAATGCCCCAAACGAGAAAGCTGCCCACCTGTCAGAGCCAGAGAGGGGGTAGATATCAGTACCATCCCAAAAGTCAGTGCAGGCCTCAAGGATGATGTCAGCTGTCCCATGAGAAAACATCTGCTCAGTGCCTGAAGTGTAGGAGAACAGTGAGTCAGCATCAAACATACAGCTCCCAGGAAGGGGATATCACACCAACTGCTCCCTTACTTGTTAAAACATGAGTGTCCCCACAAAATGCTTTGATGCATTCCAGATATCCCCTTTTCCTCTGCTGGAAGTCTTCAGTCTCCATCAAGAAATTATTCAGGATTGATGATGCACCTGCAGCTGCCCTTTGTCTAACCATGGGTTCAAACAAGGCTGTGATAAAATGTGAGCCATGTAGTCCCTTCCTGTTCTCCCCTTACCCTGTGTATCAATCCTGCTCCTATAAAGGTGGGATAATATCTTGCTCCTGCATCCCACAGAGCAGAAGAAGAGAAATTCCTTTGTGCCTCTTGTCATGAAAGTACAAGCAGCAGTGATGAGCCTACGGGGATCAAAGTCTGCCTACACTGCAAAGTGCATTCATTTTTAGGCCAGACGTGGAACTAAAGGGTAAGAGCTACTCTTGAATACTTTTCATTCAAGTAGCAGAAGATAATTCGGCAGTGTGACCTGCCAGATAACAGCCTGTTTCACATTTTCACCCTGAAAAAGTGTTGAATCAGGATGGGTCAAAAGTTCAACATAACAGACTCTAAAAAGGTAACTCATGTTGCCTTTAGGGAAGAACTGAAAACCAATGGACACCACAATTTGTCCTGTTTTTCTTTCTCTTCCTATTTTAGTCTTTAATACAAACTCAAAATCTTGTTCCCTCTTCTAGACAAAGGTGTTAAGAAGTTTTTCTCAGAGCTGTGTGACATCACTGATGCAGGTCCCAGGCACAGGACACATGTGGAGCTGCCTCCCCTCCACACCTCCTGCTCCCTCTCATTTATATCCACCCATTAGCATTTCCTGCACGTAGAGTCTCCCTTCCCTCCTCCAGCTGCTCTGTGACTTTGCCCCCAACAGCTTCAAAGCTGAGCTAATGAAAAGGAAAAAAAGAACCAACAAAAAAACACTGCCAAGAAAAATGAGCCCAAGGGCTTCTTGCAGGCATTGTTGCTGACTGCTAATGCTCACACAGGCTGGTGAAATCCAGAGCCAAGAATATCCCCTCAACACAAACCAGGCAGGGACCTTCAGGAACACCGGAGGATTTTCCAAAACACAGCAGCTCTCTGCTTTTGCTATAAATAGTCATCACAAGCCAAGTTTATCAGCATAACAAACCTCCAAGACGAATAAGAGCTGTGTGTGAAAGAAGGAGCCTGTCTCAGGGACACAAAGGAGCACTTGTGCAGAGCTCTGGTTAATTTTATTGTATAAACACCTAATCCTTCCCACCTTGCTCCTAAGGTCAGATAGTCTTTGCTAGGAAAGAGGGAACAAGAGATGTTTATCCACGCAAAACCTATGTCCTGGACACAGAGCAAGAGCTTGCAATGACCACATGCACACATGTACCCACGTTCATGCCTGACAGCAACTGGAATCCATTTCCATTCATTCCCACCAGAATCCCACACCACAGCCCTGCTAAGGTGAAAGTGGCAGTGACTGCAGACACTGTAAGCTGCAAGAAGTTCACTGAGCTGTCCTTGCCAGTAAAATGAGCTCAGCCCTTTCCCTTCCCAAATCATCAACTCTCAGGCCAGGATTTCTCTGGCAAAAGGGGAAAAAACCAAATGAATAGGGCAGGGGGTATGACCAGCCATTCATGGCTGCTGGGACTCGTGGGGAAGAACCAAACTGCTCCAGCTGAGCCAGTGAGACAGAGCAAAAGGAACGGAGCAGTGCAGCTCCAGCAAAGGGAGACAGAGATGGTATCGAGCCATTTTACTCTGTGGAAGATGCTGTTGAGCCCCTCATTTCCATGTGGTTACTATGGATCTGGGATGAACACTGCCAGATGGTGAGACACGTATTTCAATGGAATAGTAAGGGAACATACAGATAAGCTGCCTCCTATTTCTGCTACAGCTGTAGAATTTATTATGTATCTCCCTTTGGCTGCAGCATGTCATGGGAGTGGGTGGATTCAAAGATTTATTCACAAATAATGTGTGGAGAGAGGTAAGTTATGATTATCTGCTCTGACTTCTGCATAAGCAGAGCCATTTGACTTCACCCAATGTTATCTGCACAATCCAGTATTGCTGGTTCTAAAATGGCAACATTTTATGAAGTTTCAAGGGACAAGACTTGTGTGAGAGGTGTTCCAATGGTTAACTAAACCCAACTGGCAAAATTCCTCTTAGAATTTACTCTAGACAGCATAATCCAGGTCACACATATTTGTCTGAGCTCCAGACTCCAACCTAAACCGTTTAAAAGTGAGGATAAGGAGTTGAAATGAGGCAACATTAAAGGTTTTTTCTCTACACTAAAAATCTTAGCGTCAAAATAAGTCCTACTTACAAAGGTAAGATAGCAGCAATCAGAACAAATGAAAAAGCTCCTTCCCAGATAAAGATAAAAATTTAAGAAGTGGGTGAGAGGAGACAGTTAACCTGGCAAAACTCTGGCCAGCACAATGATCATATTTCAGATTCAATACTGAGCATATGTCAGCTCCAGAAAGCCAAGTTCAGTCAATTTAAGGAATTACAAAGAGACTAAGAGCTCTGATAGGAAAGCTGTTAAATCTTTCTGAGGTGCTTTAAGACCTCAACCAGCTGTACATCCTTTTTTCCATCCAAGCCCATTCCTATGAGAGTAGGAAGGAGGAGAAAGAGTGGAGAAGTCTGCATGACTTCAGGTGTTATATTTATGGTCACTGTGAGTTTGCATGGGAGTTTTGTGATTTCTTATCAGTATGCAATATAGGAGTGTGCAATGTGATACACCAGACAACTCACAAAGATTTTAGTTTATGATTTATCAGAAGGATGAGCATTATTAACTAAAACCCAGAGTGATATTCAACCCTGTGCAGTATTAATTGCACTACCGTAATGAAGTCTATTACAAACCCAATAAACCCATACCATGCTCTGCACTGCCATTTGGTCCCAGAAAACAGGTCTACTATGTGCTAAGACATTTTTTAAAAAGTGTTTATGATTCTGGAGTGAGTCAAGGCTGGCAAGAATTCCCCCTCTCAGTACACCAGAGATGACCACGGAGGTTTGTTAATCACATCTGCACTGGCCATGGGCAGAGCAGGGCCATCCTCCCACAGGGACTCCAGGCTCTTCCAGCCTGACATTTGCTGGGAAAAGCTCCCCCTGTGCCAAGGGGATGCAGAGAAAGAGGCAGCCTTACTGGTAGTGGTGTCCTTCACAAACAGGTTAATCATGTGGCTCAGGGGGGGTCTCCTCTTGGTGATGGATGAAAGCTTCCCCAGGATGGTTTCCTTAACCATCTCATCGCTTGGCAAGCGGTACAAAGCCAAATAGTTCTCCTGCTTAAAAAGATCTTTAGCACCTGGTGTGAAACCTGAAACATGAACACAGGGAAGAGGAAACTTAGGCTCTAACCAATGCAAAAGAAAAGTCCCTTCTCCTGCTTCTGCGCCACCCACTTTGCCTGTGCTCATTCTGACACCTCCCCAGCAACTGGTAGGTGAGCTGTGCTTGCTGTGCATCTATGAAAATATGGCTCAAGATCTAGGATGAAAACCACTCAAAAGAACTAGATTAGTAATTACAGTGCTCATGCTCTTGTTCACTGAAGAGAGTAACTATGACATCGCAGGACAGGCACAGAAGTGAGTTCAAGTTTCCAGGTTTTAATCCTGGTGTT
This sequence comes from Melanocharis versteri, assembly GCA_013397845.1. Lineage (NCBI taxonomy): Eukaryota > Metazoa > Chordata > Aves > Passeriformes > Melanocharitidae > Melanocharis > Melanocharis versteri. The sequence goes on from VZTG01000035.1 coordinate 35,159, forward strand.
ACCTCTAACCTCTTACCTCCCCTATGCCTCCGTTTTCCCATCTATAAAACGAGCTGAGGTACATCATTTATCCCCAAACTCCCTGTAAAGCCCTATTGTAAAGATAGGCCAGATATCTGTTCACTAGCAGGTATTCTTTGTCTCCTGATGAGACTGGCAGACTCACACCAGAAGAATACGAAGCCTAGCCAGGGCTGGCTGGCACTATCCTTGATGACATTTGTTCCTTGGATAGCACTGACAATGTCAGAACTCGCCAAAAGCCATCTCTTTAATAAACTCTTTTGGCAACCAAACAAAAACAGAGTCAGCTCTGTATTTCCACCCCCTCAGCAAACAGGACTGGGGAAATATTCTCGTGCTCTCTAAGGATTAAGTGTCTATTGACAGCCCTGATTTCTCCATGTCTGCTCATCCAGTTCCTCCTCACCTATCAGCCTGGCAAGCTCACAGAGGCCCCAGGGCACGTGGACAGGCAGCACAGCATTGTGAGTCTCCTGCAGGGCGATGTTGCAGAGGTGGTCGGAGAAGCGGCACAGCCGCTCGGTCACGCCGGCGTTGCACAGGTTGAGCAGCACATTCAGGCCCAGAGGCTTGAGGGAATTCAGGTGCATGTGCCAGTTGGAGTCATCAAACTGGATGCAGGAGGGGTTCTGCTGGTCTTGGGACAGGCTGAGCATCTCCAGGTGGTAGTCACACACAAAGTCTTCAGCCTCACAAGCCAACACCTCGTTGTCCCCAACAACCTGGTCCAGCAGGCAGAGAAATTCTGGTTGGTCACAATGAATACATCTTGAGCCTAGAATCCTGCAGGGAATTCCCAGTTGAATTCCCCACAAGTGGGTACTCTATGGGTTTGAATCTGTGTTACAGCTCCACAAAAGCCTACTTGTGTGCCCCTCCAGTCTTACCTGAGTAGGCTCCTCCTCTCCACCCTCCGTGTCCTTGCTGAAGCTCACGTTGGATCCAGAGGGATGTTTGCTTCTGCTGTTTGGCTTTCGGTGGGCAGAGGCTTCAGGAGCCTTTGGAGCATCACCAGACCAGTTGTTCCTCTCTTGTTCATTGGCCATGTGCACTGTGTCTGCCAAGGGGCCAGAGAGCAAAGCATCTCTTTCGTGGGGCTGTGGGAGACCAACAGAGCGAAGGGTGGTGATTCAGTGGTTCAACACCAGGCACTGCTGGTTCACCTGCTGCTTTAGGGCTCCTGTAGAAAAGGAACCTCGCTTCTTCTTCATCTTTTAAGCAAAGAACTGTGGCACAGGACTTCTCTACAGGGCCCCTCTATAATATCACACTGTGTGTCAGTCAAACTATGATTGCAGCCAGCACACTACGCTATGGTCTAAGGATCACTCACCTCATCTTCCATCTCAGGATGGCAGAAGGATCGTGTGGAGAGCTCGTCAGTCAGATCTTCGTGGCTGTCATGAGGTGGTTCCACTTTCCCACTGAAGAACAGAACAGTCTCTGGGCTGGGGTTTGGCCAGGAAAGAATCCCCTGCTTGTCTACACAGCAGAGCACCTAGAACATCCCACAACACCCCCAAGAAAGCAAAATCTTAGTGAAAACATCCCAGTGTTCATTCGTAGTTGTAAATATCATGACTTTAATAAACACATGGGAGGATAGACAAGTCTCTCCTTCACCAACTTTCTCTCTTAAGAAACTACACTTAATAACACTCCAAGAAATCCAAGAATTCCTTGCTCTAAGAAGATTGATGGGTTGGTTAACACCAATTTTACTTCAGCCTATTACAAAACTAGGCATGAAGACCAAGGGAAGGAAGCAACTACTCAACCTATTTCACCAGCTAGTGCCTCACCAGGACCCAAACCAGCTGGTTCTTGCACAGGAATCAAGAGGGTAATTTCACCAGAACCAGAGCTGGAAAATACAGACATCCTGTCAGATGTCACAGAGTATCTCAAACCATTGTTTTAGCCTGTAAATGTGCTTGGACACGACAAGAGAGTTACAAACTCTTCTACAAAGACAGGTGCCTGAAGGGTTTCTAATTCCAGCACAGTGAACTGATTGCAAACAGTCTGTGCTCAGGGAAGGACGACACGAATGATGCAAATGAAGCATCCTCAACAAGGCTCCTCTTTCTGACAACCCAGCAATACTCACAGTGACAGATCCCAGACTGTGGAGCAAGCTGGAAGTGAAGCTCAGAGTTGGGGATTTGCCTTTTAGGACACAGATGAAGTGGCTCCAGATACAGCGTATCATTTCCTGACGAGGGAAGCAGAGGACATCAGCCAGTTTGAGACTCATTCAATGGAAGACGAAGGAAGAGAAGAAAAAAGGGAGTATGACATTACCTGCTTTCACTTGCAACACAGGGATAGACTGCAAGATAGACATCAGTCTCTGTGGGAACCTGTTACCTGATACAGTGCTGGTGTTCTCCAGGGAAAAGCATTTCTTCCCCTTTCCACTGATTGCTAAGTCAGTCTGATTGTTGAATTGAGAATTCACTGAAACTACCTCTTGTCTACCCAAAAACACAGAAATTAATTCTGAAGTGAGTTCATTTCAAGTGAATCAGTTGTCACCTCTTAGTGTTTTTATCCTGAAGTAACTCAACCCCTTGGATTGCAGAGTTGGAGGCCTTTGGTTTCCCACCACCTTGCTGCAAATCAGGTAAAGGATGGGGTCCCTGTGCTGAGGTGACTTGCCCAAGGTCGTTACTGAGGCAGTGACGACACTGGAAATAAAGCCAAGGTGCCCTGACTACTCCATCCTTACAAAGGAATTGTAATGAAATGGAAAGAAGGGGATATTTTGCAAAATTAAAATGTCCAGTCGGCACCCTTCATTTTCCACAAAGTATGTTTCAGAGGGAGTCTGGATGGCAGCAATCAATCCAAGCACCAGAGCTGTGTGTTTTCCTCTGTGCAATCCTAAAGCCAGCAAAACCAGGATTGAATTACTGTGTTATTTTACTGCTTTTTAGCTGTTATTCTGGAACACTGTCACTGCAGAGCACTTTCCCCAAAGCTCCTCAGATAATGTTCTCTGGATCCTAATGGTTAGTACAGCAGTAAGCTCAAATGCAAAACAATCCGGAGCTATCACCAAGAAAAAAAAAGCTCTTATTTAAACCAGTTTCTCCTAAGCAAAAATGTTACAAAAGGAAAGAAACAGATCTTCTCAATAAGGTAGGTCAGCTGAAATCACTCCCATTTAATACCTGGAAAACATCTCAGCTAAATGATGAAGTGGCACAGAAAGGCAACAAAATATTCAGCAAAGGAAATGCGTGTGCGCACCCATGTGCATTCCTCTGAGTGACTGGGAGCAAGGAGACAGGAATTGATTCTTATAATATCTAGGGATTTTTAATCACTCCTGGAGTCCATCTGCCTCCTTATGGAAAGGGGAATCTTAATGCCAGATTAGACAGAGAAGTATCTTTCCTCTATCCACCTGTTTAATCTGGATGATGCAATTTATAGAGTGGCCAGAGCAGTTCCTTCCCCAGAAAAAGGGCTCCTGAATGTTTAATTGCCCCAGCTTTGGAAGCACCAGTAATGTGCTTAAGCCTGATAAGGAGCCTATGGAACAGGATCAGACTTTTAAAAAGCCTGAACATCCCGTGGTCCCCTCTGCAGTTTGGTCTGGGTGCTGACCACCATTCCCTCTGGGTTTTAGTTTTGGCTTGAACGAGGTTTTTCTGGTACAAGCAAAATACTTCCCTTCTTTCACACACACACCATAAAAAGTTTATTTTACTTCTGGAACAGGACTTGAAAGAGGTGCTGTCTCCAGGACAGAAAATGTTGATTTCAAACAATTTGCAATATTCAGAAAAGCACAACCAGACTCGGTTTCGAGGTCACCTCAATCTCTGGTCAGCAGAGCAGTATTTACATGGGGAGGTAGAGGGGAAAGACATGCAACCTGAATGCACAGCAAATTAAAGCAACAAATGAGTGACAATGGACAACTGACACAAGTAAAAAGAGTCTAGCAACAAGCAGGAGATCAGAGAGGAAGGGAAAGGATATCATGAAGTTCTGCAGTGAAGATGGAGGAAAACAATTCATAATAATAGTACCTGAGAAGATACCATCTCTGTGTAGCTGCTGAGAGTGTCCTCTGAAAACTTAGCAAGCTGCAGCAAGAGAAGAGACCAGTTACTATAATTGTGCTCAGAAATGTGCCAAGAGGAACATCCTTCCCTCAGGATGTGCCTTCAGGGAGGAGAAAGCAGGAGTCCTGCTCCGTGGGAATCGCTGTACCAAGGCAGACCGAGAACTCATCAAAGCAATTAAGTCTTTAATGGATTCTGTTTTTATCTACTTGTGAAGCACAGGCAAAGTGCTTGGTGCTGTACATCACAGAGGAACACACAGTCATTACCTAAACGTCTACAGAGAAAATAATAGCAATTAGACCCAGAGGAGGCTCTTTCTGGGTGGTTATTTTTAGTCAGAAAGAGCCAGGATTGAGTGATCTGATTTTAACTTATATGGGTCAGTTACAGGAAGGGAGATGGAAGAAGGGTTGGAAAAGCAGGTGCCTGGAACACAATGGACACAGAGGAATGAGGTGATATGAATGGGATGTGGATAGGAAATGAAAAGGAATTATAGCAGGGCACTACCACGGCACTCTTGGAATTGCACTGAGAAATTCACTAACTCAGAATTTTTGAATCCAGCACAAAAGTATTCCACACTAGATATAATTTTGAAAAGGCTAAAATTCAAGTCTACTCATAATCGTAAGTGAACATGGCAATTACATTTATATGTAAATAAAACTATAGACCAAATAAAAATGCATATACCTGGCACTTGAAAAAGGATCAGTTTAACAAAGCCGAAAAAAGCCAAGAGAAATCTGTCAGAAATCATTTAAACTGAGAACTACGAAGGATAATTAGAAACTGTTTAAGAATACTTTGTTACAATTCTAAAAAGCAACAATCCCATAGTAAAAATAAGAGACCAGCTTTGAGTGAAAGCGAAAATAGAAGTAAAAATTAACATAAAAAATAAGGAAAAGTACACCAGTAGGTAATTAAAACCAGACCACTGCTTGTTAAAGACAGTGAAATTGCAAATGACATTGCAGGCAAGGCAGACGTGTTAAATAAATATTGCTATTCCTTATTCAGTGATACAATCATACCATATGATAACTATGAAATATTTTCCATTCCGACACCAGCTACTGAAAGTAAATATGTTTAAATTAGCAGGTCTGGACAATGACTATTACTGCTGATTTTGCACAAGGCTTGAACTATGGATTAAGTCCCAGTTCAATGGAAGTGGTGCCAATGCCCAAAAAGGGAAGGAGAACCATTCGAGTTACCACAGGACCCCAGACAGACTTTGATTTCAGACAGAATAACAGAGCAGCTAATATGAGACTCAATTAAAAGAAAAGAAGTGGAACAATACAACCAGTGCCAAACACCACAACTATATGAGCAGCAAATCTCCTCAAACTACTGTGATATCTTTTTTGACAAAATTACAAATTTGACTGATAATAGTACTGCTTTTGACATAGACCATTTGGTAATTTGACTTGATTGTAATGCTTGACTAGTTTTCTAACAAAAATACCAAAGTAATAGGGCCCATGTTAGATATATTAGAAATAGACTCTCTCTAAATGGAATAGAAACAGAAATTATTTGCAATAATGTGTTACTAGCTCAAGCAGGGACAAATCTGGGTATTTTGTTAATAGCCTGAGAGGAAACTGATAGAGATTGTAAACGATACAAAGTTTGGGGCAGGGTGCAACGCAAAGAGGACAGACCACTGTCACAGAACAATCTGGATTGCTCGGGCAATATGCAAAAACATGTATCCCAACAGGCACAGAACTAAGGCTGTGTATTTAGGTGTGAAAATGAAGGTTGGACTCACAGGACGAGGACTCTCAGAAAGCAGTAACTGCAGACTATCAGCTGAACAAAGTCTGGCCTTTTAAAGCAGTAGCTAAAAGATCTAATGGGATCCTTTGTTGTACAAACAAGGGAACACAGAGCAGAAAGTCTGAATTATTCTGAAATTTATCAAAAGCACAGCTATTACTGGAATATTTTGTGAGTTTTGATATTCATAACCCTACAGTGATCCCGAAACAGTGGAGAAAGCTAAGAGGAACGCCAAGAGAAAGATTAGAGGTTTGGAATGCTTATAGTATGCTTACAGTGCCTCAAGGTGCTTAAACTGTTTACTTAACCAGAGATGGTAAAAAGGAATGTGAGTAGTTACAACAGACCAGAATTTTGATTGACGTGCTCTTTGCTCTTAAATCTAGGAGACAAAAGATGTAAATGTTCCAAGGGCTGGAAATCAGATACTGCAAAAATTCCCACTAACACAGAATGTCCAATTTTAGCAGTGAAGGTAAATAATTACTGAGACAACCTATCAAAGGCAGTACAAATGTTTTCAAACCAACAGCAAATTCCTTTCCAAAAGGAATGCTGCTGCAGTCCAACTGTACTAATGCAACTTGAGGCAGGGGCTTGTTTAGGAGGGCACTGGTTTGTGTCCCTTCAACCAGTCACAAGGGTCACCTCTGGCCTTGAAAAATTGAGAATCAAACAGCTTGAACATGAAAGGAAAGGGAAGAAGGTGGAGAAGTGGCCAAGTTGCCACCAAATAGGCCACGTGATTGGAGAGAAGGGTCTTACCTGCTACATTTTGAACAGAGAAGAGAGAGGCAAGGAGGGAAATAGAGAGGCCAAGTGACTGCCCTGGTCGGGGGGTGAGTGACCAAGGCACATCATAACAGCTCTTCTGCAGCAGCAAGGATGGAGGATCATGTCTGAGATGCCACAGAGAGAGCTGGCTGGACAGAGAGAGTTGCCTGGACAACAAAAAGGAGAAGACAGGAAAGAACAAAAGGAAGGTGCAAATGTGAGTGACAGGGCAAATGGGAATGTTGAGAATGATGAAGCAAGGAAGCCAAGGAGCTCTGGCTTTTCCCAGCTGAATTGAGAATTGTGAAGGGAAAGAGGGAGGTTTCAAAAGTATAAACCAAGTGATGCTGAGAATGGGTAGGAAAGGTAAAGTGGAGAAAACACTGAAAAGAGATTCTGAAGATGTTACTAAGAGACGTAATATGTCCTTCCTCCCAGGACACAGGCAGCTTAGTCACGTACAACTAGAGAGGAAAGAATAGACAACACAGTCCCAGGGCCACAGAGGCCAAGGAAGGACAAGAAGGAGAGAGAAACTCTGTCCAAGTAACAGAAATCAGCACAGAAGACAAACATAGCTCAAGTGCATCTCACCAGCACTGCCACCAGGACAGAAGAAGGGACGCCCAACAGCATCCAACTCAGGATCACACCCCATCAGACCACCAAACTCCACTCCCCAAACCAGCACAACCACCAGAAACTGCTCTTACTCCCTGACCTACTCAAAGACCATGCCTGCAAAAAAAGCCCCAGAGCCCCAGAAAAGGATTGTTCAGCCCACAGGGCATTGCAGAGTGTATGGTGTATCTCACTCCTTCTCAGTGGCTACACATTGCCCAGTTACAGCCACCACAGTGCATTTATCTGCATGTTGACCCCTCCAACAAATTATATTTATCTGATGAAAAGCACATGCCTTAAAGAGTTTTACAGAATCACCAGAGCTTCCTATCACCTTGGAATATCTGTAGAGAGGTGGAAAAAATTAAAGCATCTGTTCAAGAAGTAAGATTGTACTCCAGGGAGAGGGCACAGCTGGGACAAACAAAGACCCAACAAGGTTTTACAATTATGTGGACACATCTGCTGAATTCAGTGTGCTCACTTCACAGAGCCTTTTCATCTCCTGCCCTTGTCTCTGCAATGGTTTGATGCGGAGAGAAACCTACCAGTGAGGTGGATGAGGCCTTGCTCATTTGGGCCAAGACTCTGGCTTCTCCAAAGGCTGTAGCAAGAATCCACAGGACAGGAAAGAGCAACGGAAGGATGGGTAAGACACCATTCACCTGAAAAAAACAACCTGTGATCACCAACAAGCACAGAGACAACAAGAAGTCAGAACCTCTCACATGACATCTTTTCCACCCCAGTGAGAGGATACGGATAAAAGGCCAGGGCAGGAAGGAAGGGGACTGGAAGCAGTGCCAGACAGTGCACACCTTTGTTAAAGGGGGGTTTAATGACGGAGGCCATGAATCAATCATACCAACTTGCAACTGGTTTTCCTGCTGAATTTGGCGTAAACTCTAATTAAAGGCAAAGGATACCATATACATAGATATAGATAAACACATACATGGCAAATGAGAGAGCAAAACCTTTAAAGGGAAACCTGCAAGGAATGGCCAGGGCAGTTCTGTTGTCCTCTGCCACTGAATGCTCCTGGATCCAGCATGCTTCCAGATCCAAGAAGCACAGGATGCTGCCATAGGATGATTTAAGTCACAGAGGAAGGGAATCCATCTCGGTGGTGCTCTGGGGAGGAGATGTAGTGAAGCTCAGAGCTCTCCTTTACCTGCAGCTGAAGAAGAGTGTACTGCCAGGAAGCAATTCCAGGAGCTTGGAAAATGAAGCGCATGGCATTGGTGATCAGGAATCCAGCCTGCAATTTAGAGATGACACCATCATTTAACTACTGGCACTTGCAGAGAAGGTGCTTTCAGTGCCTTGTAACATTCTCAGCCCTGGGAAAATATGAAAAATGTATTTTTGATCTGCTGCTGCAGCTCCTCCCTCCACTCTCATGGTTACATGGCTCAGCATCTCTGAACTGTCCAAGGTACACACAGAGTCAGCTGCATGAGTGAGCCTGGCCACAGCTTCCTGTTGATGGCTGCAAATTCTTCATCTTTATTGACAAAACATGGCTATTCTCAAGGACAAAGGCTTGGAATGAGACCTACCAGCACAATAGGGACGGCGTATTTCAGCATCACTGACTGTACAGTGAATCTCTCATTATCCAGGGCCGTCACAGGCCGTGACAGAGCCATTTCCAGGCACCACCTAAAAAACAGAAAACAGCTTGGAATTTCAGCAAACAAGACCCTAACCCTTCACTTTCCTTGGATGTAAACCTCCTAGAAGACTTGATTAGAACATTGTGCTCAGCCTATGCTATGAGGGATGGCTGTCAAAAGAGAAGCCAACATCTACAATAAGAGTGTGGCACTTGCCATGGCAAATTTGCAGTGCTGCCAAGCAAACTGCTCAGGTCTCCTCACCTGCTTAGCAGGAAGGCAGCAACAAGGACACAGACAGCTGGGCAGGCACCGTGCCCTGCATTTAACCCACCTGACATTATCAATTATTGGGGTCTTCAACACACGGAAGAGACGATAGAGCTGAGGGTTCTGAGGTCCTTTCTTCACTTCCCCCCTTGGGGAGGGTGGAGGTGAGAAGGGTGGAAATAGATCTCCAGGCTCCAGAACTATGTGCTCATCATCCTAGAAAAAAGGTCAGAGAGCCCAAAGGCTTGTGTTCAAGCACATCTGGTTATTTCATGAGAATTGGCATATGGAGTGAAAGTTACAATCAAAACCACAAAAGGTAAATTTCAAGCTTTAAACTTTTTCCAACCTTCTCCAAGCAGTAAAATCTTTCTATAGATCTTGTAAGTGATTAGTTAATTCACTTCTACCCCAGGTATTTTATATTACCTGCTTTTATAATAAATCAGTAGTAAGGAGAAGGTCAAAGCAGACAAACTTTATTTCTGCACATAAAAAGCAGGATAAAAGACGGGGTTTGTATGTCACATTATCCTACTGGATAGATTCACTCCACTTATATTTAGCAGCACATTACATTTTCCCCTTGACCTGAGAGAGGAGGAAATATGGTGCTTTTGTAAAACATCAGTGTCTTCTGTCCAGTGGGTTTGGGAGTTCATGGACAAGATGCAGCCTGGCTAACAATGCACCGTCCTTGACTAAACTGGAATTTCAAGCTATTTTCAAAGTCAGAAGAAACCAAACACTCCAATAATCTGTACCCTGGGAATTAGAGTATTAGCAAGAAAAACCTGGGAAATATATTGTTACAGGCCAGGGAAATTAGACAAGCAAGTTACCTTAATCCCTCTCAGAGAAGCAAATGACTCCTGGCCTGGCCTCAAAGCAACAACATCTCCTTCTACCAAGAGGCTCACGGGCAGGTTGACAAGATGCCCATCCCTGTAGGCCCAGTGAAGGGACCAGGATGGGGCATAAGGCATGTGAAGGTCAGGGTACATGGAGTCTGGCCATTTCACCTCTTTGCCAAGTGTATCTGAAAGCACAAAGTGTGAAAGAGTGAAGTGGTAGCAATCCTGGATTTACATCCTATAGTGGGGTACAGGTCCCCCAGTGCTAAGCTCAGCCCATTCCCATGATCTTTTATCATCTCTCTCCTCCTCCTCGATGGCTTTTCCCTTCTCTCTCCAACCAGTATTAACAACTGAACAGCCATTTAAAAACCTGCACAACAGAAAAGCTAAAGGCTGTCCTTAAAACTGCCCCACTGAAATGAACTGCCCCCTCAGCTCCCAAAGCCCCCGTTGAGACGATGCTCATGCACAGCAACTTATCTCCTTCTGCTCCTTGTTGTGGTACAACCCCACGTGTTCTCCCCTCATCATCTGCTGCAAGGCAGATATTTTTACAAGGATATGAGGATTTGAATTACTCCAAAGCACAGCCATAACAGACGCCCACCTGGTAACACACAGCTTGGAAGCACATGGCCACATGACAGCTCAAAATAACTGTTTTACAGGACAGGCATGAGGAGAACACACTTCCCACAGCCTGTTTCTGTGCAACACAGGGGAAGGTTAGCAAGCTTAATTAGGAATGCATGTGATCAGGTTTGGGGAAAGATTCAATGGGAGGAAAACACAAGTGCAAAGGGGACAGATGAAGGAGACCTCACCATTTATCTTATCAATGATGGTCTGAAGCCTCCTCTCCACTTCTCTGCACTTCAGCCTGTCTTGACGCCCGATCATGAGGAGATCCAAGAGGAGCAGGAGGAAGAGTGCCAGTGCATTGACTATCTCAGCACCTTGGCTTCACACAGCAAAACAGGAGGAAGCAGAAAGCAGATGAGATTTGAGTAAACAAGTAGAATACTGCCAGACACCCACAGAGATAAACACACAACTGCCTAGTTGTTTATTCCCAAATCTCACAGATTTATAGCTCAAAAAGAAGTGCATGATCACACTTCTTATTTAGGATAATGACACCAGAGAGGTCTGAAAGGACTCAACTCAATTAAAAAATACTTTACAAATATGGTCAAGGCATGTATGGCACACTAACTTCTACCATGAGCCACTAATTTCTCCCATTTCAAAATACTTCCTAACTACGATAATGCCTCAGGAGTTTTACAGATCTAGGAATGCTGTAGAAAAAAAAAACCCTCAGTCTCTCCATAGGACACTCCCTGGGTCTATTAGAAGTAGAATTAAGTTGGCTGAAGTTCTGTGAAAGGGATTGATAGGGAATTACCAGCGTGAGTATGCTGATATCTAGAAACCTAGACAGAATAAGGGACAACACTTATGTCAATCACACACAGTACTAAGATGATATAAAACTACCACCTTGCTTCAGTTAAGCAGCACAGGAAGCTTTGCTCACCTCCCCTGTGGCTGGCTCCCATAGCAGCACAGCAGCAGCAGCACTGCCAGCAGCATCAGAGAGGCACCAGGCCAGTGGAAACAGGAGCAGCGGTTACCATGGTACAGAAAACTGCTCCTCCACACCTCCTGCAAAGGGAGAGCAGCAGTCAGCACGCATGGAACACAGAGCCAGACGTTTGGAAAGGCAGAGTGAGAAAGGGTGAAGGCAGCAGCTGGTGCTCCAGGGAGAATGGAACTTTGCAAAACCCCTGAACACGACACAGAGCATCCCAGATCCGTTGTGTGAATCCGACAGCACCAATGGATGCTCAGCTGGTGAGTCTGCGTGAACACTCTCTGCTTTTCTCTTGACTGGAAGAATGAAAAGGCTTCTGTGCCAGGCTGTCCCATTGTCACTGACCAACCAAGGAACACTTCTAAGCGCTGTGCATAAACACTGGCACTTTGTATTCAACACACACACACCCCAGGCAAACACGGTGCACAAGGGGAGACTGTTGAGCTTCACAGCTCTTTATCTCCATCTGAGACGGACCCTCTAAGCTCACTGCCCTTAGTAGCTCTCAAAGTCCTTAGATCCTTCACAGGGCAAGAGGCATCTTCCCACAGAGCTCTGGCATCCAGGAGAGAAGTGCTGACAGAAACACACCCTTAGGTAGATTCCTTGCTTTGTTCTCATGGACTTTAGCAGTACACCTGGACACGCTGGGGGGGAATGCAGCCAACTTCTGTCTAACCCTCATCTTTACTATGAGAAGGGGAGACTGAGTGCCCAACTTGTGCTGTTTGGTGCCTCACCTTCCATGAAGACCCTTTTTTCCGTTCCTTCTGATGCCCCTCCAGCAATGCTGACAACTGGTCTCTCAGGATCGTGAGGGCTTTCTTTGTGGTAAGGCCCAAACTTGAGGTCATCTCATCCTGAGGTGACAGAAAAATAAACTGGTTAGTGCTTCCGTATTTTCCTTTCAAGCTTTTTCCTGGTGGCTGACAGAGCACCTGACCATGAGTGCCCTGTACTCATCATCACCAGCCTGATTCTCCATTTTCCTGAAATCATCTTCCCTCCTGTGAACTTTAGACTGCTGGCTGGCATTAGAGCACTTAGATAGTATCAGGTAAACAAACCGGTCCTGACTGTGCTGATAAATACTTTATCAAAGCACAATACCAAGTCATTTCTGTGAAACAAGATCTAATCAGCAGAGGCTGAGGACAATACAAACAGAGGTTATGCAGGCTTGAACTGGTATCAGCTTGTAGAGACAACAGAACACAGTTACAGTAGAATTCTAATGATACAGGATGAATTTTGCTAACAATAGTAAAAACTAAGTAGTAGAATATCCACAATTCAAAACAAAAGCAGTCCAATTTCCACAACTGCTCGCTACAGATTTCTGTTTCTGAGTCCTGCCTCTGTGGCTACTTTGATGCAGAAGCTCCCAGATTTAAGTGCTAGGCCGTGGATCAGTTCAGGACCAGACATGACCCCGTCATCAACTCCTCCTTTTACAAGAGCAAACACTGGAGTTTTTAGTGCTGAACTGCAGAGGAGACATTTGGACTCGCAGGAAGCACAGAGTTCACAGCACCGCTCCCTCAGCGCTCAGCAAAGAGGCAGCAGTCCCAAAGGACATCCCAGGAGTGGGCCATACAGAAAACACTGCCAGAAGATGCTGGTAACCACAAAGTGGGGCAAACACTTGCATTTCCAGGCCAGGAGCATGAGCACTTTCCTTTCTTTCGAATCACAGATTGCAGTGAGGTACCGTGGGCACCAGATCACTGACAGCAAATCAACAGGGAAGAGCAGGCAGGTATCCACGAGAGGGCTACAGCAGGGAACTGGTAAATAAAAGTTCTCATGGCATTCCACGTTTCAATACAAACCCCTTGAGCATGTACAGCACATAGGATATCCTGCATGTTGGAAATATTCAGGTGTGTCATACTGTGCACAGAGCACAGAACTACTGAACACCAACAGGCAGGAAGTTTGTCCCTCCTGTCCCCACCAGTGTGACACATCCCACAGCCCAGGCAGGAGCTGCAGCTCTTCCTGCTCCTGTAGCTCTTCCCAGCCCTGCCAAACCCACTGTGGTCTCAAACTGCAGCAGTGCTGCTCCGCAGGAGCTGCTCGCACACACCCAGCTCTGCAGGTGCAGCTTGGCTCTGATCTTTTCTTCCTGTTCCTTAACTGCATGGTTTCATGATGAACATTTACTGGAAACTAATCTTGGACTTCAGACTCATTTGCATTGATGGTCCAATCCAAAACTGTAATGCAGTGTTGAGGAATAGCTCATAAATTCTCTTTAAAATACTATCTACCATACACACACACACTCTCCCCACCTATCAGGGACAACCTGAAACAGCAAATTCTGTCCAGGCAGAGTCCAGCAATGCTGCTTCACCTGCACTTTTACAGAACTAAAAATAATCCTGCTGCAGTTTTCATTCTCTGTGTCAGTTTTAGGAATAGAGGAAGCAGTTCTGTGTTGTTCTTGGAAGCAGCCCAGGTAACATCTCAGCACAGGACTAAACATAGGAGTCTCTCAAAGACTCCCAGAGGAGAAGATGGCAGTGGAGCTGGCACCAGCTGTGCTGCTGCACCATGGAGTGCTGCAAACAGGAGTGTCTGAGAACAACACCAAGCAAGGGACAATCGGGCTTCTCTCTCTTGTCTGGCTGCTGCCTGTTTGGGGCAGAGCAAGGCACCCACAGAAATATAAATCCTCTCAAACATGGGGAAAGCAGACAGAAATAAAACACACGGAACGAAAGGCAGCAAAAATAAGAGGGACTTGAACTGAAAAGCAAAGTCTGCGTAGATACCGAGCTAGTTCCAATGGACACATCAGGAGCTACAGAAGAAATGAGAGGAAAGCTGCACTTAATGCCAACATCTACCACAGTCACACAGTGCCTGGAAAGAGAAACTGCCACAGCACAGCAGGCAGTGAGTACAAAAAGGCAGCAAATCCAGAGGTAATCAAAAAAGATTCCTGAAACACTTGCACACCTGCTCCAGACTTTACACAGGAGTTACCAGTTTGGCACAGTGTCAGCCAAGATAAGGGCAGCCACAAAGGAACGTGGCTGTAGCAGGTGACAAAGGACAAGTGCAGTGCTGCAGGGCTGGGGAAGAGGAAGGGCAGGAAGGGCAGGGATTGTTAAACACCCATCCTGACACTTAGAACATGAAGTATTTGGCAAAGGAGGCAGAGCCAGTCTGGTAAACAAACACTGTAATACTGTGAGTGAGGGCTGCTGGGGGCACTCGGTAACCTGCTGTGAGTGAGCAACAAAGGAAAGAGCCTGGGACCCAAATGAAAGGGACAGGCAAGAGCCACCCCGAGCTCCTGGCAAGGGGCAGCTCCAGGGTTTCGCAACAAGAGCTGCCCTGCTAAGTCATCAGCTGCTAATGAGGCATTTTTCAAATGCCCTAAAGTAAACCTTTGGCAAACCCAGGCCTCTGAAGCTGTCCCAGAGGGATCTTTCCAGCCTTTCATCAGCTGCAAGTGCTCTTCCTGCCACAAACCAGGAAGTGAGCACCCCAGGGTGAAGAAGCCGTTCACAGGAGGTGTCAGTTCATTAATAAAAAACCTCAACATTCACATCTTTGCTTTGGAAAGTCACATTCAAAGAGAATGCCACTAATTTTCCGGTCCAAACAGAACCAGCAAGACACCTTCTCACCCAGCTGCCTTAGCATAGTGTTTCCTCTGAAGAACAACAAAGAAAAAGCAGACAGTAAATTCCAGGTTACAGCAAAAGCAAACCCCTGATGGGTACCAGGAGGCATTTTAAAAGGCTGTACTTTCCTTTTGCCTGTGCCTAAAGGCAAAAAGTCCTAAGGAGAAAACGAGCAGTTGCTTCTTCCTTGACCCTGGGGAGCACAGGAGCCCCTAAGTGCACTTAGGGCTCCTCTGGAGCTGACCCCTGCCCTGGCCAGCCCAGCCTCGGTGTGAGAGACACGGCTGGAGCCAGGTGAAAACGGGATGATTGCATCCTTCTGCTCTGGGATGACACCAGGGCTCTCAAGAGTTGTGATCTGTGGGATAGCTGTTAAGGGAAAAACAGTGCAGGACATTGCCTTTGTGCATGTGATTTTATTTTCTAGAGGCGATGAATGTGCTGAGGTGTGGACTGGATGGGAACACGAAAGGATGTGTGAATTTCTCCACTCACAGTAAATATTCTACATGTTAAATTACTGCTTAGCTCCCATGAAAACATTAGGGAAAGGGAACCTGAGACAGATTGTGCAAATGCCCGGGGTTAGGAGCTGGTTTGGCTCTTCAGGAAGGAAACAAGAAGCAGCTCAGAGGCAGGAGATGAGGAATCACAGAATCTGGAGACTTTTCTTTACCTTGTCCTTTCAGTTGACCCTCCACAGTTCGACGGGGCAAATAAGTTGTCAAATACCCAAGAGTTTGTTTAAATCCATACCCTTGCCTGGCTCATGGCAAATAGGTTCACTTTGCCTTCCTCAGGGGTTGCAGGAGCACTTTCATGCTGATAGGTAGGAAAAGTGTGGTTATTTTCTGATTTTTCCTCCCACAACATGAAGTTGTTCCCGAGCAACACCACCTACCCATGTCTGCTTCCTGCAGCCCACCTTCATCCTCACACAAATTCACCACTGAGCTCTCTTCCTAAAATTCCCATCTTGTTCTTTTACACATAGAACCATTTAAGATTACCTTAAAAGTTTATCCACTATCTCACACTCTCTGCTAGCTGATGAAAGACAGAGGTCTTGCAGCTTCCTTCCAGAGGAACAAAGATGCAGAGCCCAGAATGTGTACAGAGAAATGGACCCAAAATATTAGTATATTTAAGTCCTCTTATGTTTTCCCACAGTCATTACACATCCATAGCAGCGTATTTATTTGTTGTACCAGTAAACGTTGATATAATATATGCCAAATATTTTTTTTAATAATACTGGAACACAAATATATTCCTTGCTTTCCAGAGCAAAGTGGGTTGAATCATCCTCCATCCTCTGTGGGTTCAGTCTCTGGCAGAATAAGGGCTTCTCACCAAGACTGCTGTACACTTGAATGTAACTGCTTTTACAAAGACTGTTTAAACAAATAAGTGAACAGAATACAAAATATTTGCTACAAGTTTCAATTCTCATAGACTGCAGATCCACCCCTCTGATTCAGAGTGGTGGAAAACCCCTGTAAGGCAGTTGTCAGACTGTTTCCCTCTTTCCAGGCTGCACTCACCAGGCTCCTTTTATAACACCTCTACTCAATTGCTTTTCAGATCTGAACAGTTGGAGGTGGGAAACTGGGCAGCAGAATGTTCTTCCTTTTTCTGAGAGCTATTTTGCATTCCTTAGCAGAAAAAGAAGGCAGTTTTTAATTTAACAATGACACTTCGCAGGCGATTAATCTACTTCAGGGATTACACCTCCTGAAATGTAAGCATTATTCACAGGTTCAAAAACACACAATAAGGAGTAACTCCACCAAATATATTTGCATTTATTACTGTAAGTCGGATTCTTGTTCAGGATAAGTCACAATATGACACAAAATGGGGGTTTTGGGTCTGATCAGAGAGGATGACAGACATCAGATACATGACAGCACATAATTTCTTGGGGTAGCATTTCATACAGCAGCCTAGTGCTAGAGAGGGATTTATTCTTGTTCTAAAGCAAATCACACATCAGGATGCTACAGCTCCTGTACACCTGCAGCTGCAGATTTAGTGCTCTGACTGCCTGAAATGGCTCATCCCTGCTACAAAGTGACACAGATGGAACCAGCAGGGCCAATGCATCGGTCACTCTGGGCAGAAATTTCCCTTTATTACCCCATCCTTGGTCCCAATCTTGCTTTCTGTCTTTCTTGGTGCTCTCCCGGCCACTTTTCCTAAGAGATCAGATTCCTGAGTCCAGGCAAAAACGCTTCTCTAGTCACCCAGGCTACATCAATCATCCCCCTGACACATTCCTACTCCACAGGACGAACTTTTGATTAAGAGTCTGGACTGTCAGGACAGCTGGATTCTCTAATTCCTTCTGCCACGGGTTTCTGTATGACAGCGGGAAAATTGGATACTCCTCTGTGCCTTAGTTTCTCATTCTATGATGGGGCAACCAACTCCCCACCAACTGTTGTAATTGTGAAGATTCTAACATTCACCAGCCCACCTGAATGTTACTGGGAGGCTCAGGAAAAAGAAATGAATGTTGATATCTGCTCGATTCAGGCAGCTCCACCGAGTAGACCACGGCTCTGTGGAGACCACTGCCTTTAAACCTGGACATGCTGGGAAAAGCACCAGAAGGCACAAGCAACACAGCTATTAAACTTGGTTTGAATGCACCTGACACGAGCTTGGCAGCCACAGCTTAGCTGTTGGTGGTCTCAAATCAAGTGAAACAAGCTGAGTCTTCAGCACAGCAGTGCCCGAGTTAATGGACAGAGCAAAAGGCAGCAACTGTCTCCTTCCCCGCTCCATGCAGCCCAGGATGAAAGGCAGCCCAGACCTCCCGCTGCCCCTGGACAAAAGAGCCCCCCAGTCGGGTGACTGGGTGCCTGCAGGGGCTCCAGCGTGGATGTTTTGAGGCTCCCCACAGCTCATGACTAACAGGGCCTGCAGATTCCCCCTGCAAAAAGACAGAGCTGCAGGAGCACAGAGCTCTGAGATGTGGCCAAAGCAGCGCTCGCCAGCCTGAATCACTGCTGCACTTTGCTGTGCACGGGGTCCATTTTAATCCACGCGGCGACATCCACATTTCATGCTCTCCATAAAGCACGGAGTAAGATGCCAACAAGCACAATCAACCTTTCTATACAGGTAATGCAAAGCCCAGCACTTTGCTTCTCCCCAGTAGCAGCCCAGCAGCAGAGAAAGAGGCAGCTGCTCCCCAGGAAACAGCCCAGTTTGGAATTGTACATTCCTCAGTCCGTCCCTTCACTCCTGTTTGCAGCAGCAAATCCCCAACCACAGTTACCTGTCCCACCAGGCTGCTGGTAGGATGAGACAGGGTTTATGCAGTGCTTTGAAGCACTACACAATTATTAAGATTTAATTACTGTAATTTAGCCAGTTGCATTACTCCTCCAAGTTCAGAGAGCAGTTAGGGGTCTGTATTTATCCTGGCTTCAGCACGCAGCAGTGCTTTATGCCAGTGCAGAGCTCCCTCCGGGGAATGCTAATCCCCTCCCAGAGGCCAGCAATGCTCAGAAATCCACAGAACTTCAGCATATCTTCCACTCCCTTAATAGCTTCCTTCCCATCCCTGCTTCTTCAGCTGAAGACTTTGGGGACTAAAAGGATGATCCAGCCTGGCAGGTGCACTGCCGGACGGATCCCACAGGGATAAGGAGGTTCAACAGTTACAGATCAAAGCCTATAGAAGCAATAGACAAATTTAAGCCGTGAGGCAGAGGGGCAGCAAAGCAGGAGTCAGCAGCTAAAATCCTATGTAGATCTTCCTGTTGGTCCTGGGGTTAAAACTGCAGCTTAAAACAGTTTCTTTTCACTATCACTGCCAACAACAAGCTATTCCCTAGCTAAAATCATCACTGCCTGTTTCATGTCCTGCCATAACCTCCTTCCCCAAAACCTCAAAGCTCTTCATGCCCCATCACATCAGGCAGGATGCAGGCTGGGGAGGGAAACAGAGAAAGCCATTTTGAAATTAAATGTTAAGGGAGAGGAACTTACTTTGCGACATTTGCCTTGGTGGGGGATCCAGAGATCAGCCTGTTTGAAGAGCATCTGGGCTAAATTCCTGCACCACTTCCCCAGCAACTTGCACTGCTGCTGCTCTCCAAAAATGAGAGAGCAAAGAGAGAGAGGGAGCAAGACTGTGCAGAGCCCAGCGCCGCAGAGAATGAGACAGAAGCAGCAGAGTGAGGCACCAGTCTGCTGATTAATTCAGCCTGTTTCCAGTCACGCTGCAGATCCAGCAAGGAGGCGGCGGATGGGGGTGGGGGATGAGGGAGGATGAGGGATGGGAAGAGGGGGAGAAAGAAGCAGAGAGGGAAGAAAGTTTGCCCAGGATAGCACCAGATGTCTGTGAGAATGGTTCATTCATCAGATGGAGCCGACACAGTGAGGATCCCTGGGCTCCCTGCCTGCAGAGCTGCATATGCACGCACAGGAAGGAATGATGCTGACAGACAGGGGTCTGTACAAAAGCAGATGGCAAATTAGGTAGGACAAAGTGCTATAAAATACACTACAGGGGAAGGAACACCTGAGTAGGCATGGAAAAAGACTAAATTGAGACCAGGAGACCCTGGAATACTAACTGCCCCACAGATGACTCCACAGCTTTGGATTCAAGCTCCATATAAGTATTTGCTATTTAAACAAGTTGAGGTAGTTACAGGTCCCATCTGAAGTGTTCCCTCCCTCTTCTCCTGTTGATAAAGAATGCAGCAAAAGCCCCTCTCAGCAGCCCATATTCATCCTGAGCCACACAACCTGAACGAAAAGGTGCACATAAATTCACCATAGCCATGCATGGGGCTCCATGTTTACCTGGGCATGGCACACAGGAGGCAAAGGATTAGTGTAGACAGGGAAGGGCTGGGTAGAACAACAACAAGGAGGTAAAAAGGTGAAGAAGGAATGAGCCTTCTCTTTCATTCTCGTCTGTTACAGGAATGTTTCCTTCTCATTGTTGGAGGGACGCACCTTTGTAAGCGAGTTTTTATATAGCTCCTACTTCAGTGCTGCCCTAATTCTGTCTGGGGCTTCCTAGTTCTGCAGAGCAATCACTAAAACAACTGCCTTCAATCCACACAGAAAGGGGCAAAGAACGAGCCCAGCCAAGCACCACCTCAACATCTTGGCAAGGATTACAGCAGGCTGGTACCAAACAGGACAGGCACTGCAAAGGCTTCCAGACTCAGCATATTGTGCAGCTCTGAAGGCCATGTACAGGTGTCAGGGCTCACTTCCCCTGCCTGGACAAGCTCTTCACTTCCTTTCCTTTCCTGAGGTTCAAATGCCTCAATATACACAGCCCATATTCTGTGTTTTAAGTCAGAAGGGCAGAGATTAAGTGGTCTCAATATTCACAATAAACCCAACACAGGGTCTGGTTATCACCTGTGAGTTGGCACTGAGTTACACATGGATGTGTAATCTCACAAAGCCCTCAGAGCGAAAGCCGAAGGGAAGCAGACACTTTGTATTTATTTAATGTAACTTCGGGAGAAAGCAGAAGAGAGAAAGAGGCAAAACATCCTTTATCCTTCTGCAGGGCATTTTGTTGCCTAGACAACAATTTTAAACTGCAGAAAACAAGGAAATGTCCTAATGGCACAATTTTTCTTTCCTGCCTGCTAAGGAACTACTCACTCACTCCTTTCAACACAAAGAAAAAAGGAGAGAAAAAAGAAAAGATCAACAACAACACAGGGTAAGAGTGGATAATCCTGCACACAACATATTGTAAGACCCCTTCTTCATCACAGTGCTTGCTGATCTGTTTCCCATGGCTTTGTACCTTTTGAAGACTCAAATGAAAGTGAATAAAACAACTTGTTTGTACAATACTAGGAACAATCCTTGTGCTTCATGCAGTTAGAGGTCCCAACCTCAAAACCTCCAGCTTTGGTCACAGACACAAATGGAATTTGATCAAATTGCTTCTTCTTGTTTACCCCACAGCTGAGAGACCTTGCTCTAAAGTCTCGTGTAGAGCAGTAATTTGTACTATGTAGCTTCCTTCTGATATCAACTGGTATCAGAAATTGCATCTGGATATGCATTTGTGCATTTAAAAATAGAATGAAAGAGCAGAAGACAAAACCTTGGGATCTGAAGATAAAACTGGGACTTGAAATAAAGGGCTGAGTATAAAGGCAGGGGCTGACCTATACAAAATCTGCAGCATAGATGAGAGATGCCTGCGGAAAAAGGATCAGTTTGTGAAAAGGCCCCTGGAAGAAGAGCTGAGCTTCTAGAGAACAGCAGGGAACAAAAACAGAGACACAGTCACTGGCAGGATGAGAAGTGGCAAAGGACTTGGGCTACTTTTCAGTCCAAAGGTAGCACTGTAGCTCTTGTCAGGCAACCTGGAACAAGGACCAGCAGTGCTGGAGCTGGAGCAATGTGGAGCACAGCACAGGCTCCCTGAATGCACTTCCAGGCTCTGGCCAGGAGGCACGGTGCTGTATCCAGGCTGCAGCAATTACACTGGGACAATACAGCTCAGTTGTTATGGGTAACTGTGGAATGGATGATGTCAATAATTTTTATTAGTTGTGTGGCCGCAAATCCAGCCCCCATCTAATGCAATGCAAACTCAGGAGCCTCCCACTGTCCTGTGGCAATCAGTGCTGCTCCCTCAGTACATGCTGAGTGGTCTTGGAGCAGAGATTCTGGCACTTTTCACAAGGATTAAATTCACTTCAGAAATACACAGAAAATTAAAAAGTCAGAGGAAGAGGTGAAAGAACAAGATATCAGCACATTTAATTTAAGAAGGTTTTGGCTCTGCTCCTAAAATACTCTCTGCCTTTCTCTGTGGTGTCTGGCTTCTGGTAGAAACTGGAAGGCAGCCTGCATTATACCTGACAAACTCTGATCCTCAGCCATTCCTGACAAGGGAACTAATTAGCCAACTGGAGCCAGAGGACAAGTCTCTCATGTGAGTGACAGATGTCTGTGCAGCAGCAGTGCTCTGAGCACATCTCCTGCTCCAGGAGTGCTAACTCTCCATCACACACATATATTGAAGAGATTGCTTTCAACCAGATTAGGGACTGATGTTTTCACGTGGGTTCATTTTATTTTTAGCATTTTAAAATAAACCCAGCACATCGAATTTACTGCTGAGGTTACAAAGCAGGTTAATTTGTTCCCTTATCAGTATATATGTGTCCAAGTTCTTAGCTTTGGGAAGGAAGATGGATTCCACCTTAAAGGGGATGAAACGAGGATCTGCAGTATAAAAAATAAAAAAAAAAAGGAGCAAACTCCTTAGCACCAAATAATAATTACAGAATGGTTTGGATTGAAAGGGACCTTAAAGATCATCTAGTTCCAGGCCCCCTGCCATGGGGTTGCTAACAAGAATAAAATCATGGTTTTTCCTCAGAATCCAAACAAAATCAGTTGTAAAACGCAGCTTTATGTATCTGTGGGGTTTTTTTAATTCCTATTTAAAAGACTGTGGTGATCTCTTGCCTTCATTTTTAATTCCCATTCAAAAAGGAGGGAGAAAAACTTTCAGGAAGTCAGGAGAGGAGGTTAGGACTTGAGAACACCATGATTCCCCCTGTAACCTCCTTGTCAGGACACTTCCCTAACAGGCCTTTTAAAGGTCTGTTACAATACTGTCCATGCTGCTGCCTGTCCAGCAATTTGATATGATCTTCCTGCACTGTACAGGAATGTCATATGAGAAAGATAAACCAAAGATAGCGACTACAGTGAAGGTGTCCTCACTATGCCCTGCTCTCTTTGGGGCTCTCAGATCCTACACAGAACACACCCCTGCACAGAGTGGTAATTGCATCATCTTTTAAAATGATCAATACCAGATTAGCCCATGATGTCATTAACAAGAGAGTACGTAGATAATTGTCCTCATTGGAATGTTAACTCCATCATAATAAAGCAATTTGATATAAAACAACATAGGTCAAACACATCCTGTGAGCACTCCAGCACCAAGAAGTTCAGGCAGGAGTGAGCCCAGGCCTTCCTGGTCTTAGCACAGCTCAGAGCAGAAACCCAGCAAAGAAGCAGTTGAGTAGGCAAGTGCCACAGCTGGTGTGAACAACTGACCTTTAAAAGTCACTTACACTGCTGTAGTATCTTTTAGAGCTGATCTGAGCCTAGGTGAGTCCCTAACAGGTATTTTGCACTAATGAACAAAAACACTTCTCGCTGCTGCAAACAAAACAGCAAGGAAGGGATGCACGGAGAAAACAGAGACAGCCAACAGACAAAAGTTCACGGTGTGGTGGGGAAAGACAAACGAGAGAGAAAAGCCAAGTGTTCTCTCGTGGGAGCTGGCTGAGACCCCAAGTTACCACCTGCAAAACTGGACTCAGATGATTTCATTGCCTTGGTTTATCTAAAAAATCTCCCCAGTGAATTTAGCCTCTCAAGTAAAGCCGAGTTGAGTGTCCATGAGAATGGAGCCCCAGCTTAGAGCTCAAGAGAGACACAGCAGGTGTGACAGAGGACACCCTACCTGTGCTGTCCCACCCTGCAAAGGATTTCCCTGCTGATGCAGGGATGTGAAGGTGACAGAACTCCCAACTTCAATACTAATCATGGATTATATCACCACATAATAATGCCACCTGCTAAATCTTGACCCAAAATAATAAAGACATTTAAAAGGACTCAACACTTAAGTTGGGTGTGACTGTTGTCAGCAAACCTACCTGACATTTCTCCTTGAGGTCCATGGCTGTGCAGTTCTGTAAGCATGTCCAGCAAAAGGGGACTGCTCCTCAGGGGAGAATGTCTCCTAGGTAGAGAAGAGCTTGGCTACATTTAACACATCACCATCTGTAGAAACAGAAGGGGAAGCAGTCAAGTCTCCCACATTGCTTCCTTTAGGATAAGAAAGTGATGAAATTCACAAAATTCAAATTACAGGATTGGTCTTTAAAAGAAGGAGAACTAGGGAGATGAAAGTCCTTCCAAACAGTACATCACCCCACCCCGTAACTCAGAAATTAAGTTATCTTAACTCTCCCCAAAATCTGGCAGCCATAGATGACTTAAGTTCCCTGCAGTGCAGAGTAAGAGTATAATTGTAGCCCTGACAGGCTTTTGGGCAAGCCTCCAAAAAAAGGCTGACAAAGCCTGGATTCCACCAGGTGTTGGAGCAGGCTGTCACCCACGGCTATTTGTCTTGTTACTCTTATCTACCAGGAGCTTTGCCCAGCTAATCTCTAATGGAGCCAGCAAATATGATTCTTCCATTTGCTGAACATCACATCCAACCTTTGACAAGGCTGTGCTGCTGGGCTGAGCATGGATCTGATCACCAGTGAGTAGGCCAGAAGTCCCAAAAACAGTTCCAGATGACCATGGATCTAGGCCTTTTCTCTTCTCAGCAAAAGTGGGACTCTAACAGAATTGAGGTAGGAAGCAGCTCTGGAACTCACATCCTTCTTCTAGCTCACCCTTCTCTACCTCCCATGGCACAAATTTGTTCTCCTTCCACAAAATGTCTTTTCTGGTCAAAACAAAGGATCTGTGTACCTTGCTCCAGAGGACTCCCTTACACATAAACACAACATGATACTATAAAATTATGTTATGATTGTCTTGGGAAAGTCTTTCTGTTGGTTAGTAATTCCTGGTTCTATTTTTTAATATCACACTGAAGCTCAGGGCTTGGACATATCCTTCTCCTAAATCCAAATAAACAAGGAAGCAGCTCGATATGCAAATAAACGCAAACCACCCACACATCTCCTGGATCCAACGGGACTGGCCTTTGCCAGCTGGGATTTACTACCCTGGTTTATACAACACTGCCTTCTTCAAAGAAGGATTCTGGAGATCCCATCCTTGTGGCAGTCACCTACAGCACTGCTCTGACAATGCTGCATAATATCAAGGAAAACAAAAGGCATCCAAAGCCTCCTCAGAAAGCCACTCTGTCCCACTCTGCAGAGTTAGGTTTCAGTATTTCCTCTCCTGCAGGCAATCCTGCACCTGCATTCGGGGGGGAAGCAGCAGGCATTCAATATTCAGAGTGCTGGTTATCAAAGACCTGCCTGCAGAACCACAACCAGCACCTGCAAGTGCCATTTTCTGGCTGCCGGGCTGGTTGGCATGAGCCACCAGTCTGGACTCTGCCCTGCTTTTCCATTCTGTGACCCTTTCAATGTGCACACAACGAGGGAATAAAGTTATTTTCAGTCACTTCATATCCCTGCCAGGCCAATTAGCAACTGCAAAGAAAAGATCAGTCAAAGTTACTGGAGTGAAGCTGACAAAGAGCTCCCAGCAAAGGGCTGAGAGTGGAAAGGAGGAAAAAGTACTTTCGTGTGCTTGCACACGGTAGTTTAGAGCCTTAGTATCTTGCCTTTAATTTGAGAGTGACTTCAGCATAAGGGAAGGCAAGACAACATGATTTTAAGGAGAAAATGGTCACTAACAATAAAAGGACTAAGATAAATCCATGATTCTTCTTTTTAGTCCCCTCCAAGATAAGATTTATTAGTTGATCTACTAAAATACTTATGCTCCATGCTCTCACTTGTACAAACAAAACTAAGAGCCTGAATTTCTCTCTGGATCTGGACTTCAAAAGCATCCAGCAGGGGTGGGTGGCTCTGGCTGCAGGGCAGGCAGCTGAGCTGGGCAGGAGGCAGGATTTCTGCTCTGCCCTCAGTGACATTCTGGTTCTGGCAATAAACTGAAATGTGATCCTGAATGCAAAACACGCCATTCCCTAAAGTTCACAGCACATCATCCGCATGCTTAGGAACACCACCCTGGAGTCCTTCAGTCCTAGGAAGCAGGAAACACACCAAGGGTGTTAAAAATACAAAGGATTGGTTGGAAAGAGTGAATATTCCCTGTTTAGAGAAATTAAAAAGCTGTTATAACGAACAATATAACAAGAGCTCATCATACATATTCAGGGCTTCTCCAAAATTTGAACACACTGATCAGCCCAGAAGCAGTTTAGTTTTTCTCATACCCCCAATTTAAGGTACCAGCAATGGTAGATAGTAGACATTTCATACAAAGCAAGAAAGCAAGTCTTTCCTGTGCCAGTCTGGATACATAGAACAAGGAGAATGTTTAATTTTCCAGTGTTTAAAAAGGGTTTTCATTTAGAACCAAAAATTTCAAACACAGCTAATCCCAGATAGGTTAGGATATCTTAGTATTGGGTTAACTGAAGCCAACAGCAAAGGCAGGCTAGGATGATAAACCAACCTCCCTCAATTTCTGCACCTGCACTGGCACTGGAGCCATCAAAGATGTGATTTGTGTCCTTTCTTTTAAATGCAGAATCCATCAAAATAAAATTGCAAGAACTCTGTCATTCCAACTAAACACCTCACATGCATTATAAAGCTCTTGCAAACACTCAGGAAACAGCTTCACACACTGAGGCTGCAGCAATTTATCTGGAGGCAGCCTGCAAATCTGCAGTTGTGCATCCACTCATTCCTGACCCTGCAAGGTCCTCGTGTGCTCTCCTCCCAGATTCCTCTGTTTCAGGAAGTCCTACAATTCCCATCTCTCTGAGCATCCCTACCCTGCTGCAGGGACTCTCCACACTCTGGACCCGTCCTAGTTTTGTGCACTGCTATTCCACACTGGAGTATCTGCTTCCTTCTGTCCTCCCTGTTCTTATCTCTCTTCTGTCTGCCCAGGCAATTAGTCACGTCGACATGTTACACTCTGCAGGACAGAAATGAAGTGGGGCTGCTTTGCTGAAACATGTTGGAGGGTGTCAAATATTCAGCTGCAGACAATCAGAGATGCCTGAAGCTGTGGCTGCTCTAATCAGACACCACATGCTCCCAGTGCAGCCAGTTTACCCCTTCCACTTTCCCAGCACACTCCATTCTCCTCAGGACTTTCAAGCCTAGAGCAGTTTGTGAAACTTGGGGATGGCTGGATGCGATGTTCAAGTGTCATCATGTTGCATTTAGCCTGAGAAATATTTCCAAATCATTAGGCAAGAGTGAAACCCAGAACAGGGTTCACCAAATAATCCAACGCTAACAGCAAGCCAACTGTCTGGAAGTCCTGTATGCCAAACCCAGACAATGGTCATCCCACAGCTGTGGGGAGAGGTCTGCAATCCACTTTAGAATATCTCTATTTTACACAACTGAGTTCAGTGCCTGGGCTGCCATGTGCGT
This sequence comes from Melanocharis versteri, assembly GCA_013397845.1. Taxonomy (NCBI): domain Eukaryota; kingdom Metazoa; phylum Chordata; class Aves; order Passeriformes; family Melanocharitidae; genus Melanocharis; species Melanocharis versteri. The sequence goes on from VZTG01000035.1 coordinate 62,608, forward strand.
CTGATATCCTTTTCAAATTGGAAAATACACCCACATCCCCTCCCAGCTTGTTTCAGCTTGGATGTGCCCTGAGCAAAGAACAAGTCTTGTAGCTTGATCTGAGTATCAACAGGTATTTGAAATATCCCTTTGGACTTTGCAAAGGTCCACTCACCCTTTTCTTTGCCATATCATCTCTTGAATAACCATGTCTTATGCAGCCAGTGTATTTATATAGGTAAAAAATACTATGGCTCAGATTTCCCTTTTAAATCCAAGGATTTCAAATCACTAAACCATCAGTATGAGATAGCGGTGTTGAATTTTAATAAAAAACTACACAGCATGATATAGTACTTACCAAACTTCTAAAACAACTAGCAACCAGAAAGATCAGGTAATTATAGAACCTATAGACAGTTGGAAAGAAAAATGTGTTTCAGAAGCTGTTGTCTTTAGGGAGGAAAATAAATCAACCTAATGATACTATTTTCCCAAAAGTGTTCAATCACTGATGCTTTCATGTTATTTACTGAAAATTCCCAACACAGATTAGTCTATGAAAAATGATGGCAAGTGTGAACATTTCTTGCTGCCAAAAGTGAATTCCTCAAGAACAGAAGCCTGATCTGTCACCAAGAATAGAAACACGGGGGAACAGATAATGACCAAAAAAAGCAGCTGCCTTGGAGAAAATGGCTTCGATTTGAGCTGATTGTTTTGATATCAGCAGAACCATACGGTCTTCCTACTCATGAGGAGCTGATGTCTGCCTGATAATTTGCAACATGGGCGCATTTGCTGATATATGGCCTTCCAAAGGTGCATCAAGTGATACTGTCAACTGCTTTGAGACCCACTGAGAGCATGGAATAATTACAGCAAGGGAGCTGGCAGTCACACTTCTTGGCTTCAGTATCTGCCTGTGAAAAAAGACTTGTCAGAATTTGGGCCAGCTAAACATTCTCTGCCTCAATAACCCCAGACTGCAGATAGGAATATGCATATCTGCTCCAGAGGGAGACTGTGAAGTAAATTTATTAGTATCTGTAAAGTGAGATCCTCTGAAATAGTGCTGTATATGTGCTAAGTATTATCAACTCAGTAGTAGTCAAATATCTCATTTGAGCCTGGCTGTGAAGAACCAGGAGCTGATTTCACACAGTCTCTGCTTCCCTTCCTAAATGACAGGAATCAGAGAGAGGTCTATTCTACACTGAATCACAAGCAGGATTAAACTTGAAACGAACTTAGAGCTTGTCTTCAACTGACAAGTGTGCCTCTCGGAGGTGAAATTACTTCTTGTTTAAACATTACTTGCTGAGAGTTTTCCAACAAAAAATATCTGACTCTTTCCTTCTTTCTCCAGCACATTCAGGACTTGCACATTGGACTGTTTCAAAAGAGAGTCATTGCTCAAAATGAAACCTGAGCAACCAAGAGGGAGAAGGGGAGTAGGGAATGGCTTTGGCACACTTGGAGTCAGACCTTTGGTCTACTTACGAGATTAAGATTGATAAAGCAAGATGTTCCACAAGGAAAAGAACACTTTTATTTCTGTTTTAATTTCGTTCTGGTGAGCCGAGAAGCAATTATCAAAAGAAATATGATCAAAAGAATTATAAAGGTAGTTTAGTCTACCTTACCGTTTCCACAGGGGCTAGTACTGTTTCCAATTAGGGTATTGTATATCTGAAAAGTATTTGCTGTGTTCATTTTTCCTTACTTGGTTAAAAAGAAAAGAGTGCTTGGGAATTAAAGGATTGCTTTACTTTTTCTGCTTCAGGTACTGCCTGCCACAGAAAGACACAGCATGTAGAGAGTCTGGATCAGAGTGAAAAATGCAACAAAAGGCACAATTCTGAAAGGTGGAAGGGCCCCTCCAGCTTCTGCAGAGAGATGAGACATTGCTGTGGCATGATGTCTTGAATAGAAATTTTTACAGCAAATCTATGGAAGAATTCACTGCAAAAGTGACAGCTGTCATTCATCATCATGGTATTGGTTATTATGGTAACCAGAATTGTATAACTACCTTCATTTAAAAAGAAATAATCCTGAAATGTTAGAAAACCACAGAAAGACAATGGCCCAAAATAAAATTTAAAAAGCTCATGCTGTATTTATAGAACCTTTTAACAAATCAATTTTTGCTGATATACACTGACTCAGAGACAGAAGCGCAGCTTTTCCTCTTAATTCTGTATTATAAATAAAGGCATTGTATTCACAGTTTATAGTAAATCTAAGTAAAAAACAATCTTACACCAGCATTTGCCATTTGGAGATATTTGGTAACCACTGTGCCAATGGGAAGGTGTTCTCTGGGAGCTCCCCAGAACAGACTCAGCACCTGAAGGCCATTTAGACCAAGCTCAAACACCCATTCCAAGCACAGCACAGTCCTTATCTAGAAAAGGCAGTTCACAGATTGTGTGTTTTGATATTCTCACAAGCCCCATGAAAGTTTTATGATGAACACATGTAGGATGAGCCGTGCCTAGAAATAGGGCAGGGAGCTGCCTCACTCTACAGTGAAAGGAAAACAGGAGCTCACTGTAGTTCCTGAAGAACCTGCCTCTAGTCTTCACTCAAGAGCATTCCAGAGACCCAAAGTGCACTATTTAGTGCTCAAACTGCCCCATACATGATCACAGATGTGAACCCAACCAACCCAAAGCAAACCCTGCTCACACAGGTCTAAGTGCAGGACAATGCTGCCCAGGCAGGTCACTCTCTTTGGCTAACCCAAGCCAAGGATTTGTCTTTTGGCCAACCCCCCGTGGCCCCTGGCCCTGCTCCTGGCCAGTCCCAGCCAGTCCCAGGGGGATATAAACCCTCCCAACCCACACCTTCTCAGGGCTGTGTCTCTGCCTGGAGCAGGTTGGTTTTTTCTGAGTGCTTGCAGTGGCTCCCAGCACCTAACTTGGGTAGGGCTCTGACAGATCAAAATACAAACAGAGCTGTAACGTGAAGATTAGAGGAGAAAAGTTTGTTTTCTTGCTTCCACCTGCAGCACCAATATTGATTTGTTTGGTGACCAACGCTAGAAGCACTAACATCTTAATCCTCTCATCAGATAAAAAATGTTGGCAAGGTGATTGTTTAAAACGTCATGGTTAAGAAGAATATTATGTAAATTTTTTTCAATAAGCTTGAGTAAAAGATAGGAAATATAAACCACTTCTCTAAAGCACAAAACACATCTTGCACAAAACCAGCATCACGTAGCTATTTCTGTGTATGCCTACATTAGGCAGGCTTCTTGGAAAATAAATTTAGTTTGCTTGCTAGGGTATTCAAATTTTACTATATCTCAGCAAGCCCTGTAGATTAATGCAATACAGCAGCTGTTGAGTAGCAGTTTGTTTACACAGAAACCTGCACTTCTAAGTAACCTAAAGTGTTTCATAGAGCTTATGTACTACTATTCCATTGTGTCCCATTGTGTGTGAGCTCTCTGTTCAACTACGAAGTTTATTCTACAATTGCTGGGGGAAATGATAGGATTTTCAAGAACTAGTCCTTAGTAGCTTCCTTTCCTGAGAAAACATAAAAATATCTATGCCTTGGTAGCTGCCTCAGGAAGACAGGTGGGTGCTTATGCTCTCTGCTACTATCTTGGTAACTTACAAGACTGGTCAGCCCAACTTAAGGAAACTTCCGTGGCACAAGATTTCCTGTGAAAACTCAGCGAGTGTTAAATGTGTAACTAAAACACTCTCCACTCCTGTCTATGGGTTTTCCCTTCCTCTCTATCTTCTGGGTAGATAGTATCATCTAAGACAAACTTCTCGTGCTTTATGTAATGAGATTTTTAAGGGGGATTAGTTAGGCTTTTCCTTATCAATAACGACCTGTGTTATCCTGATAGGGGAAAGCTCCCAAACGGACGAACAGAAAGAATGCATGAATCACAGCTTTTGAAAATAGCATTGGTGGACGCCTGGGGCAAAACGAAGTGTGCCACGAACTTCTGCTGATCAGAACACTGCGATGAAGCAGCGCAGGAGTGAAGCAATATGAAAGAACCGGCTGAGAGAAAGCTGCTATCCCGGCTGGAAGGAGTCTGGAAAAACTCCTAAAGGCCAGAATTCGGGACCAGACACTAAACCTTTAGGTGGAGCATGAAACTGCAGCTACCCCAAGCGCACCCGCGGCTGCTGGGCACCCCCTGGCCTGGCTCCGAGCCGGGCGCCCCGGGG
>VZTG01000035.1:66885-125457 GCA_013397845.1 Melanocharis versteri
GGCCGGGGGCCGCGGGGGCGCTTCGGGGCCGCCGCAAGAAGCCGCCGTCTGGTTGGTGCGAGCCCTCGCGGCCGCCCGCATACCGAGCGCTGATTGGCTGAGCCCGGGTGGCGCGCGAAGCCGCGTGCCCGCCCTGGCGCCAGGTCGGGGCAAGCCGTGAGGGGAGGCTGAGGGGAAGGGGCGGCAGCGCTGAGGGGGCGGCGGGCGGAGCGGAGACCCCGGGCGAGGGTCAGCCCAAGGGTGCTGGGGGGATGTCGTGGGGACGGTGGTGAAGAGCAATGAAGTGACTCTGGGGTGAAGGGGACGCGGGAGGGGATGGAGAGAGCCCGAGAGCGACCCGTAGCCCGAGGCTCCATGCCCTCGTCGATGGCAGGACGTGGTGGGTGCCCCGGGGAAGGGCGTGAGGGAGAAGGGGAGTCCCTTTGCCGGGGCTGTGCCGCTGCAGGAGGAGGTGACACCTGCTAGAGGAGGGTGACACCTGCAGATCTGCCTCTGAAAAGCCACTTGCCGTAGAGAACCAGCAGACTTGCTGTCTCGGGAGCCATGAGGTGAAGGCAGACGCAGGGTGCCAGGTGCACAGGAAACCATGGCAGGGATGAGCACACAAACCTACCAGCCGGTAATCGTAACAAGAAATCTAAGCCTCTGCAGAACCTGGAAAGGAAGTCAGAGGTGTGAGAGATGCCCCACTGCTGTGCCTCTGGCCGCAGACATTTGGGGCTTGACTTCTGAATTTGTAGTGGACTGGGTAAATGGAAAAGATGCATGTCCGTCAATTTTAATTCCTTTCCTATTCCTGCAATTAATTGCAGAGCTTGTATTATCCACAGTTGTGATGCGGCAGTTCCCATGTGCGATATTTTGTTACAAAATTCACCTTGACTAGCTTGCTAAACTACACATGCCAAAGCCTGGTGCAGTTGTTTGCAATTTTGTACAAAGAGCTTAAGCTCTGCATTGTTTTCCCTGCAGATGCAGTTTAGGATAAGAATGTAGCATTTTGGGAGTATTCTCCATACTCCTTTGAGACAGTTTACTTTGACAGTGTCTGGATACACACACTGCAGGATTCTACAGGTGTGATTTCAGCTCTTTTAAATACAATTTAAATTTTAGTGAGGAGAATCAAGGCCACAGGATTCCTGGATTTCCTGAGTTTGTTACTCAGAAGAGTTCCCTAGAATCAGTTAACAAAACCCCCCCACAAATACCTGAGTGACGCTGAAAGTGGTTTTGGTGACTTAGAAGGAAACAAAATGGCAAATCTGGGGAATTGATGGTGTAATTTAGAGACGGTACAAGGAAGGGAAAGGAGATAAATCTCCTACTTCAATTGCAGTAACACAAAATCATGAGTTGTGCTTAGTGCTGCACAAGCATCTCATTAGTTCCTCTTTAGATTGTTCTACCCCAATAAAATCTACATAATTAGCTGAACGTTTTAAATAAAAGGTCAGAGTAAAGATACATCTTGAACACAGATCTGGCGTCTGGGTTGCCTCTGACACGGATTCCCCGTGGATCTTAAACAAGCCCCTAATAAACCCTGTTTTCAATCACAAGTACACTGTGTATAGAATTTCTGTCAATGAAATGTACACTTACAGGGGCTGGCAGGCTGGACCTTTAACCTGTTGGTGCCTTCATTTCCTCCTTGCTAAACCTGATCTAACTGCTCACTTCAGGGACTTGTGCTTGCAAAAGTGTTGAGAATAAATGAGAAAAACATCAAAATGTATTATTACAGGGGTGGTTGGAGGAGCAGAAACACCCTTGAAGGGGCCAGTGTTGCTACAGATTCAGAAATAGGACAGGTATCCAGAGAGCACTTTTCCCATGTATTTTAGGAGTGGATGAGAAAGGGAAACTTGAGGCAAATGATGTGAAGCACTCAAGAGGCACTAAGCTGGTGTGATTTTTGGACCTGAGAACTTTGCTGTAAAGACCTGTTCTACAGGACAGTGCTCAAGTCACCATCCTCTCTATTTTTTAATATTACAGAATTGTGAATGAATGGTTAATGGTTAAATTAATGGTTAAATAAGGTAATGTTAGCTCTGGATGTTTATAGCAATGTAATACTTTGGTATGGAAAAAACCACAAATCAGTCAATTTTGCCTGCAAATTGAGATCACTTCCCATACTTGGTTCTAAATAGCTACCAAAACTATTCCTTGAGTGCTTTTTTTCTCCAAATCCTTATATTTCTTGGAGTTGTTACACCGTGTAAACACCTCCTGTATCATTTTGGTGGCAAGCGAGCATACAGAAGTGAAACAGTGCAAACCTATGTGGGTAGTCTGCAAAAGTTTCATTTCATGCTCCCAGTATCCCAGCGCAGGGATCTGCTGGCTCCTCCTGGGGCCACAACATATGGGCAGAGGCAGGGCTCAGTTTGCCGTGAGCTTCCGCCGGGAACAGCTTGTGGAGCCCGGCAGATCCACGGGAACTATTTGACCTCCCTGCATGTGCCTTTCAGTCAGTCCTGACCGGGGTGGCTGCTGCGGGTAGAGCAGACATGAGAGTTTCAGTAGGACCACTCTAAAGCAGGTATCGTATGCAAAAAAACCCCAAACCTTTCTTTGCCTTTTTTTTTAGTTAAGCTCTCTGACAAAGTGTTGAAGTTGCATTTTAATCAGTATTTGACAAGTAGCGTTTCTGAACAGTAGTGCAAAATAATTTAAATATAATTAAATCAGTGAGAAAATTTTGTATTGTTTAGAACAGGCAGTTGCTGTTTGTCTGATTCCCCCACCCCTTTGCATATTTCATGACAGATGCTAAGAAATTACTATAATTATAATGTGTGTAGTGGAAAAAGGAATTGAAAGGGGAAGATTGATACAAAAGCTGTCTGAGTCTTTAAAATGAAAAGGAGTAGTTAAGTTGACCACCACCTTTACCAAAGCTGAGGGGAAGATAGTATTTCATTTTAGCTGAATTGCATTACTTCCCAGCTACTGTGTATTGCTTAATAAATAAGGGACTTGCACGTAATTCAATATCTAATTATAAAAAATAAGTGAGATGAGATATTCCTCAAAAGAGAGTGATTCTGCCTTTTTGTAATAAGCAGCATCTGCTTTGTTTTTCTCCAAACTGAGAGGTAATTGAACTGACAATTCCAGGCTGTCCTGAAAATGACAGATGATTGGATTGGGAGTAGGAAGAAAGCAGAAGTCCTTTTGTACTAAAGAAAGGGAGATGGCACACTATAGTTGGATCTGGTTCCCTTTTAGAGATCTCTTTCAGAGCTTAAGCAGCTCTGGGTGACCCTGGACAACTGATTTTATTGTTTAATTTCTTAATGTCAGTGACAGCTATTGCAGGTCCCAGGCAGAACAGCCTTTCCTACACAGTCAGTTTTGTAAATCTTGTCTTTTCTTCTCTGTGACCATAGAAACACAGGTGGTATGGAAAAGAATCTCCTTGAGTGTAAGACTCATGGGTGGTTTTGGTTTGGACCTTTTTTCTGCTAGTTTTGAGCCAAACTTTTCTTGTCTCCTGGTCTATAAAAGGCAGAACAGCCCCTGTTTGTCTCACATGGTGATTAAGCTGCTTCACAAGTGCTCTTGAGATCTGTAATGAGTAAAATTGTGAAGCTGTTCTGGCAGATCAGCTGTTCTGTCTGGGTCACAAGCACCAACACATATTGATTGCACTTGGGCAGATTTACAGCGACAGACAGTTGTGATAACAGTTCAGGATGTGTGTGAGAAGTCAGGGCAGAGCATTAGGAGGGTTTCAGCTGGCTCAGAACTTAAAAACTACCAATTCTGTTCTTAATGCTGCTGAACACTGGCATTAGTTTACTGTATGGCTTTGGGCAAGCCCTCTATGCCTCTGTTTCCCTGTTTGCAGAATATGGCTATTTATGTGTTTATATGTGTACACATCTATTATCATCATACATCTGTTCCATCCCTTTGATATTGTTGCCTTTAGCACTAACCCAAAGCTGCAAATCAAAATGAGACCAACTCACCAATAAACAGCTAAGCAGTTACCCAGTTCATGCATTATCCTACTCTCTAAAGAAAAGACACAGAAAACACATTTGGACAGGGTTTTTTCCTTAGCTTTGCTGTCTGATTCCCTAATTAGTCCTGTCACAATGTTCCAAATATGGGCATGTGGGGAAATCCTATAGACCAGAAACCTAAATCTTAAGGTTTTAGAGAAACTCTAGTCATAGCAGTTAAGTCTTATAGACTCCCCTCCTTGGTGTCCATTTTAATATGTGCTGACAAAGGAAGTGAATTTTTTGCCAGTTCTGTCTGTATGTGGTACATGTAGTTTTTTTCCAGTCTGTGGCTTGAGTTTAGACTAGAACCTCAGTGTTAGGTTTTCTCCAGGTATTCAGCATCTTCCTAGAGCAGGTCATATTTGTTCCTTTTTGTTTGCATCAGGCATGTTTGAAGCAACTTTGTTCCAAGACAGACCCAAATATTTGGTAAACGGAATAGTTTGGAATTTTATGGCTAATGTCCCTGGTTTGATTATCACACTGGGGCCAACATGGGTTGGTGTGGGAAGAAAAAGGCAAGAAGGTACTATTAATGCAATAAACCTCAACAGCCCCATCCCCAGCATTCCCCACTCCCTCCATGCTGTGCCTACATTCCTGTCATTCCCCCCTGTGCCGCACCCACTGAATCCCTGTGCATCTCAGAGAGAGGTGAATATCCAGGCAGTCCTTCCACAGCTGTCAGAACAGTCTTGTGGCAGTAAATTTTCAGCTTGGAAGAAAATTGATCGGGGCCTGTCTACATCTATTCCACATTCCCTGTGGCAGAATGTCTGATTTTCCATGGGAGCAAGCTTTGTGTCCTGCTTCATACATCATGCTGCTTAGATACAGCTTACATACAACACAGAGAGTGTTACCCTATACAAACTGCAGCAGTACAATGCAGAATTACAGCGTGAAATTTTGAGCATCTTCAAATGTGCTGAGACAGTCAGGGGTTTGCTTTTAAAAAAAACCCCACTACAATTCTTTGAAAGCAGGAAATGCGTCAGAGGAAGAAAGGTGCATATTATAAATGTATTTCATCACAATTATTGTGCCAGATGCCTTTTAAAAAACATTGCAACAAACACAAAGTTCCTTAAATTGTCAATAGTGTATTGTAGTTCATGATGATGACAGATCCTCATGTCTGAGGAGAACAGACTTAGGAACATGGCATTAATACAAGTATTCCAAGCAGCAGTTTTAAACCTTTAGTGGCTGCTTGACCTATTTTAACAAATATTCCTCTGATCTATTGATAGCAAAACCCATACATTTATTTCCCCAGACTGCTCTGAGAAGTTTAAAAAGGTATCCAAAAGAAATGTCAGACACAAGGATTTTTCTTACCTTCTTAAAATACTCAGAGCTAATTTTGGATTATATTTTATCACCATCAACTGTCACAGGAAATTCAAGCTATTCCTAGACTGCAAAAAAAAAATTGAAATTGAACCTTTAGCAAAACAATATCTCTGCCTTTTTCATCGTTGCTCACAGCTATGTCAGGATTTTGGTTTGTGCTGTAGCAAAGCTGCACAGTATTGCACAATAAGTTGTTTCTATAAAGTATTAACTTGTTTGCAAGCTGGGGGAACATTCTACATGGATTGGTTTGCAAGCAAGTACATCTCAGCAACTCCTCAGACAGGAATATCTTTCTGTAATGCTCTAATCTCTGCTATTTCTGAAATTTGTTGCTTGTTTGATTTTCTAGGACTGTCCTTTTACAGTCAGGCAGCTGCAGCCCCATAAAGTAGCTGTCATTCAACTGGCAGCTGTTGGCCATAGCTGGCTTTTCAAGTCCAGCTAAAAGTAGCTCCTATAGCTTCTTTGAGATGTTATTTAACTTACAAAAACTTACTACTAACTTCTAAATCCCCATCTTGAGGGTATACATGAAACCAGAGATTCTGTAGGACTGTTCTAGGAACAAGTACTGGGGACTTGAGAGATCTTGGAATCTAGCTCTGATTTCATCAATCTTTGTGTCACTCTAAATGAATCATTTCTGCATCCTCAGAAAGAATGTCTGAAACATTTGTAACATCTCAACTCCTAAAGCTCCTTTTCTCCACCCTTTCCAATTTTTGAATGAAGTATGGGGAGAACTCACACCTTCCCCCAATACCCAAATCTAGGAATAAGTTAAAACCCCTTAAAGACAATGCTATTAGGATGAGAAAATGAACTTGTCAAGGGTATAAAGCACAAATTTCATTCAATCTTAATCAAGCTGCTTAAGCACTTATAATGAGAATGTTAGCAGGCAATGTTTGCAGAACATTATTTGTGAGACAGATTGTCTGAGGTTGTGGTAAATATTCTGATGGTGCTCCAGTCTTGGTATGGATGTAATCATAAGCCCCTTGCAGAGTCCAGCTGGGGAGAGCAACCAGTGTCATGGTTTATTTATTAAAAAAAGGGTTTAACTGGAGGCTGAAAATGTGCATCTCTGTCATTAAACAAAATATCAGTTACCTGTGCCTAAACTGTGGACTTTGGTCCACAGTAATCCTACATTTACATGAGCCCAGCTGTGAGCTCTGCAGTTGATGCCTGGACACTGTGGTTGTGCTGTGCTTTGACTGCCCACTTCCAGTCTTGGCATCTTTTGGGGGAGTGGGGAGGGATGAAAGTAACCCTGGAGTAGCTCATCCCTTCAGGGGGTGGGAGTACAGTCCTAGAAAGCTGCTTGTTCAGAAACCACCTTTCCTCTCTAGAGCCAGAGGAAAGCTTTGTTATTTATGCTTTTATCAAAGGATTGAGGCCTGATGTTTACCTGAGCAACTATTTTACTGTATAATTAAGAGTATTTTCAAGCTAAAAGAATGTCAGGAGGGTCATCCATGCAAACCCTGACATTAGTTGCCTGTGCAATCTGAATTTTGGCCTCTGCGGATGCTGTAATTGCCATGTGTGATTAAACTGTTTGTTCCTACACCACTGGTGCCTTAATCACTGCTCAGGAGGGATGGCAGTTGTCAAGTAATGGCTCGCCAGGCGTGTTCTTTGCTCTGAGCTTGGTGAGCAGCTCTGCACCCCTCGGTGTCTGCTCAAACACTGCCTGGACAAGCTGGGGTGTATCTCTGGTACTTGGAGAACTTCTAAATCAATTCCTCCTTGCTGGCTCCATGGTGTGGTAGATGGCCCTTTTCTTACAGACAAGTGGAGACACTGACATATTAGGCAAGTATTTTGCACAAAGCCGGCATGGTTTCTCCTTCAGAAACCAGTACTCAGGGCCTCCTCCCCGGAGTGTTAATAGAGCCCCGAGAGCAGAATCACAGAATCAATTTGGTTGGAAAAGACCTCTGAGACCAACGGGGCCAACTTGTGATCCAGCACCACGATGTCAACCAGAGCAAGGCACTGAGTGCCACATTCAGTCTTTCCTTAGACACCTGCAGGCACGGTGCCTCCATCACCTCCTGGGCAGCGCGATGCAGTGCTTAATAACCATTTCAGTGGAAAAACTCGTCCTGATGTAGAACCCGAACCTCCCCCGGCGCAGCTTCAGACTCTGTCCTCTTGTCCTATCGCTAGTTGCCTGGAAGAGCCCGACCCCCGCCTGGCTACACCCTCCTTTCAGGTACATGGCCCAGCCCGCGCTGCTGCNACGCTGAGCCCCCAGCGCCGTGGCCTGGGCCCCGCGGTGCTCCGCTCTCCCCGCTGCGCTCTGCAGGACTCGCCTCGGCGCCGGCCCCGTGCCCCGCCGGGTGCCGGCCTGTCCGGGGCGCGGGGGTGTGGAGGGGATGCGGGCTCTGCCGGTGGGGGGGTGGTTGAAGTAAGCTCTGGGCTGTAGAGGCGTCATCTGCTCGGCGAGATTCCCGGCTCACGTACAGCCCTCCGTGCTGGGGAACACCGGGCGGGGGTCGCTTTCCTCTCTGCCCCACGGCTGGGGGGTGCTGGCTGGTCGTGGTTCTTGGGGCTTATCTTTTGTATTCCCCGAAAAGAGTTCCATAACTTAAGGCCGCTTCCAAAGGTTAAAAGGCTGCGAGTACCCTGTAGGCATCATAACATCCCTTCCCCACTGTCTCCAAACACCTTTGGGGTCGTGCTTCTAACGTGAGTTTCTGTGATGGAGAAGGACGTTTTTCCCTTGGCCTCTTCCTTCTCTTCTGAACTTCCTGCTTCAGATCCAGTGCTGGTTTTGTGGGATAAGGTTTGACTTGCCAATATAGTTTCAAATAATCTGTAGAAGACAAGGATGCAGCCTTGTTAACTCCCACAACATCTGACTCAGACACCTCTTTTATAACCTACAGTGAAAACTATTCCGTAGCACTGTTAATAACTGCAAGAGCAATTCACAGATACAGGGCTTAGGGAAGTTAATTCTTTGTTTCAAAAATTATTAAATGCCTGGGGTTAAGGGACAAAATCTGGAGGACTACAGATGGTTAATCAGTCTTCAAACACGGTGTTGTTTTAATCCCTTTCTGTGCAGACTTTGGATAATAAGAATTTGCACCAAAAAAAGACCTTTCAGTTGTTATCATCAGGTTGATTGTCATGCAGTGTTTTGAGTATTTCATCATACCAGCTAAGCTTGTAACATTTAAAGCAGTTTTAGACAGTTTCAAATAAGAAAAAAAAGAACTGCCAGTAAATAAATTCTGGCAGAGGTAAAGTTTTCTGTTACCTGATAAAATATTTTGATCTGATAAGTATTATCTGTGCTTTGTGCTCTAGCTTGGTTTTGTACGTGATATCTTGAGTTGTCTGGCACTGAAAGTTGAATCACTTTAAGCTGGTAGATCATGGGGATCATTTGTGATCCTGAATGTTCTGGGGTTTATATGTTGATAGTTTAACTTATATTTTACTTTGTTCCTTTATTGTGCTATACTTCCTTATTTGGCTAATGTGAATTAGTGTTCTGCCCTTACAATTTTTACTTTCTATTCTTTTGTCTAGAGCCTGATACTTGCATTTCTGCATGTCTTCCAGATGATGTATGCACACATTTTTCTTTCTACCACCCTCAGTAATGTTTTGTCCTAAAACAGCTGATGAAGTTTAGGATCTGATTCTTTCCAAAATCTCCCAGTTAATCTATCTTGCCTCTCTTTGGCTTTTCTAAACTGTCTGTTGTTCTATTCCTGCCTGTATCACTTTCCAGAAGAGCAGTAAAACAGTGAAAAGAGAACAATGGGAAAGCTCTCTTTTGTTTAAAAACCGTGCTGTTTCTAAGAGTAGTGTAAAAAGCCCACCTTTGCCTGTGTGCTTTTTGAAATATCTGTTGAAGTGAACATGAGAATTGTTTCCTGTTGGCCACAACAGGGAGGTTTGCATTTATAATTACTTTTATTCCATCCTGAGCTGCAGCACTACTGCTAATGAGCATTTACTGTTGGCTGCATCTGCTGCCTTTTCTTCCTCTCCCCCTCCCAGTACTTTTAAGAGCAAAGGAAGTCTTACCCCAAGTCACAGTAAGGTGAGAAACACTGATATTTTGAGAAGTCTTAGTCATTTCTCTAGCAAGATAATCTGGTAATTTTTGTAACATGTAATCATTGTATTCATATATTGACTGTTATTCATTCATACCAGTCTTACTCCATTTGCAGTCTGTGGACTGGGTTCACTGCAGTAACGTGACTTGTTGCACTGCTCTCTGCCTGAAGCAGATATAGCTGTGCTTTTTTTTTCCCCCGATGCAGTTGGTATGTTCATATTTTAATAACAACGTGGCTGAATGTCTGTAAGAACTTATTTAATAAGATTGTGAATAGCAAATGCTTCCTTAAGAGACTTCAAGGGCATTATGCCTTGACTTTAGCTTTCCTGATATTTGCTGTGTGAGTATCTTGGTTTAATATTTTCAAAGCTTTTCCCTGTTTCAGATGTAACTCTCGTGCCTAAACTTCAACTACACTTTTGCCTTAAGTCAGGAAGGTTAAAGTTTTGTTCTACACTGCAGCTGCTGTTAACATTGTTACCTGGAAACATCACTCCTTTGTATGCTGACAATATATCTGATGGTGGTAGTAATACGAATGCATGTTTAAAGAGTATTGCATGATGAATCTCTTTCATCTTGAATTGTGCTGGAAAATTTCCCGACATTGTGCTGTTACTAAGCTCAGGGAAATGCCAGTATAGTTCTTGGAAATGCTGCATCAGTTTCTCTAAGGAAGTTGTGTATTTGCACCTTCAGTTTAAAAAAGTAATTCTTAGCTGGTAATGTAGTACTGGGCAGCAATACTTGTGTGCCCCCAAAAAGGAACATTTATTGGTTGAAGTAGTTTCTTTCTTTAAATGTATCTCAAGCCTTTAGTGTATACTTTAAGTTGTGCAACTTGGTGTTACGTTCCTAGGTTTGGAACTTGGGGTTTTCAAGCCGTGCTCCCTTGGCTGAAGGTGTTTGTCTTCACATGTGGTGTGGTGGTGTTAGAAACACCCGAAGGTTGCTGCCAGTAATATTTAAGAAGGACTAGAAATAGATGATGTTTACCATGAAGGATACAGGCCAGGTAGACAACAAGCATTGAGCAGTTTGCATTTTCCATTGCTTCATACACTGTCATTCATGTTGCCCTTTAATGGTGCTGTAATAGCAGAAAATTATCAGTACCATCGGTTGACAAACCCCAAGAGGCCAGGTTGGAAAGGTGAGGAGATGGTGAACATAACACAGTAGAAGCAGCAAAGAGAAAATACTTCTAGTGAAGGGAAGCAATTGTTGCTGTTGGGATGACTGTGTTGGTATGATGTGGAAGACTCACATCAGAAGGAAGCTTTTACATCAGCCTTGAGACTAAAGTTGTCTTTCAGCATTACTAAAATGTAGTTACGATGATCCACTTTATGGATTTAATTATGTATGTTGATCAAAGCTTGGATCCAGTACATTTATTTCCATCAGTCATGGTAGCACAGGGAGATTGTTCTGTTGGGATCTTTGTGGCAGGTGACTCTGTTTTCAGCCTTGCTGACGTTTCAGTTATGCTGTGTAGGAGGACCAGAGAAGTCCCCAAGTTCTATCCATGTGGGGACCCTGCTAAGCTGGTCTTTTTTTGATCAAGGTAAATCCTGTAAATACCTCTTCTCATTCTGCCAGATTCCTGTGATAGAATCTCAGTTCTGGTGTTTGCCTCGAGCTTCATTATTCTCTATGGGAGCTGGAGGTTGGGCAAACATAGGGCTCATGGAATATGAGCGTGTTAATTGCTGAACTGCATTTATGTAAGGCAGGTTTTTCTCTGAAATGAGAAATTACTGTTGCCATCTGCTGCCTTTCCATGCAGCAGGGCTCTTTCTGGGCCACAACCACAGAGCCTGAATTAGCAGGTGCGTGGGTTCACCAGTGTTTGTCAGAGCTCTTCTTGAATTGTCACTGACAAGTGCCAGCTCTCTGTTAGCTCTTCGAGGGGGTATTCATGATGGATTTTAACTTATAGACTCTCTTATTTGTGTTTTGGTAGGTTTTTTTCTGATTATTTAACTTCTCTGCTATCAAGTGTAGCTGGAGTTACAGTAAATCATTCCTATTAAAACCTGAGAGCAAGACTTAAGCCTTTTCAGTGGTTTCAGTGTGTATGTATGACTTGCCAGGTTTGATTTAGTATCTTCTCTGAGCCTACAAGAGACACAGACTTGCTGATTGTCACACTGAATTGCAAAGATTTTTTAACATGTTCTGCTGCTCAAAGCACTGGAATTTCAGGATGGTTGCTTTTACTTAGAGACAGCCCAAACTTTTGTTTCTGTGTCATATTATTTGAGGACACTTTTTGATAGGCATTTCCATTCCAAAAACCCAATAGCACTCCCTGCTTTGTCTAGCTTGTATTTAAATCGACGTGTGAGCTGTATGGATGGCAGAGCCCGAACCATCGGTGCGGGCATTTCCAGACGGGTCTTTCCCGGGGCAGCCGGTGCGGAGCGGAGCGCATCCCCTCGCCTATCGCGGGCTGCGCCGGTCCCGCGGTGCCGAGCCCGGGGCTCTCCCCTCGGGCGGCCGGCTGGCCGTCCTCCCCTCGTTACATCGCCGTAATTACCGCTGCGAGGAGCGGGAGAGATTCCCGGGAGAGATTCCCGGGAGAGGCGGGAGCGGGGAGGGCCCGCCCGGCAGGGCTCGCTCCCCCGCGGGCAGCGGGACGCTGCGAGCCCCGGGGCGAGGAGCGGCGGTGGCTCCCGGCGGGCCGGTGCCGGTGCCGGTGGCCGTGNGCCACTTCCCCTAATGGCCCGTCTCTTCCTCCTCCTCCCCCTCCCCTAGGGCGGATCGTCCCCCGGCCTCCCTGTATGTGAGAGACGGGGCCGGCGCCTCGCACGGAGCCGGGAGCCGCCGCGGGAGGAGCGGAGGCTTCGGGGAGCGCTTCCTGCCCACCGCCCGCACCGCCGGGCGCGGCAGCCCCAGCATGGAAGCCATCGCCAAGTACGACTTCAAAGCCACCGCGGATGACGAGCTGAGCTTCAAACGGGGGGATATCCTTAAGGTAAGTGGAGGGCTCGGGCTCGGGAGTTCCCTCTTTGCCCCCGGACTGTTCAGTTTCTCTCTGAGTCTCTTCCTGTCCGTCTGACCTGACCCTCTTTTGGGTCCCCAGAGAACGCCATCTCCTTTTAATAGGGAGCTTCAAGATCTCCTGAACCCCAGTCACACCTCTCTGAAAGCAGGAGAGGCTGTTTTGTTTCGGTATTAAGCACGCATCCCAAAGTCTCTCAATTTTCTCTTCTGAGATTGGAATATTTGAAAACTTAGTCATAAACACGGCAGCAAATAAGCAGAAGTACAAGATAAAGGGGAATTCAGTGTAGAGATTATGAGAGGAAGCCCCATGAAGTAATCGAGATCAATTTGGTATTCCTTTTCTTTGCCTCCTACCAAAGATTCTAATATCAAAGAACAGTGATTGGATTATTTCTTAGTAGATAATCTTTTAGCATCAGGCTGTCAAATATTGAAGCTGACTTTTATCTTCAGTCCTGATGAACTGCCATGATAAGCTTGTGGCTGAATATATAATGGATCTGTGCAGATGTAAGTGAATGTTGGAGTGGATGAGAGGAATTTTGGTCTATAGTTCTTTCAAGATATCAAAGGCATTTTAGGCTTCATCTTGGCTGTATTACAGGAATTTGAAAAAACAGTTGAGTTTCTACAACTGTAGTAAAACTGGCCACACAGGACAGGCCCAAAATTTTTTTTTGGAGGGAGAGTAAAATACAAAAATCCATAGTGATTTGGCCTCGGTGAAGTGTAGCTCAGAGCTTTGTTGCTTCCAAGTAATAAGAGCCATGTTGCAAAATGCTTTAATGGAATTCATTCATAATCACAATTTCTCCGTAAAGGTGGGCTTTACCTTCCTAGTGTGATATATTTGGTGTTAAGGTATTTTTAAGCTGCTTTTTTTCTTAAATGCTTGGAGTAGAAGCAGTTTTGAGAGGTGCCTTTCCTGCACATGTAAGGCTGTAACTGTGTGTATGCTGACAAATCAAGTCCTGCAGACCTCGGTGGGATTACTCATCTGCTCAACATTTTTGCCAGGGAAGGGCTTAATTTTAACTACTATTTTAAAATAAGCTGGAAAAAATAACCTTTATGTGTAAACCTAATATGTGTATTTTATAGCTGATATTTTAACTGTGGCTTCGTTAAAAGTGTGAGGCCATCAACAGATAAAGGTTGCAAAAGCATATCATGCTTTGAGATTTTAACTTATAAAATGATTGCATCTGTGTATGTCCTACACATCCCTGGCCCATAATTGGCCTAAAACTCCTGTTAGACCTGTACACCTCAGTGCCACTGTATGTGTAAATTACCGGGATATTTCCTTGGGCTATTATTAAATGTTTGAGACTGTCAGAATTTTGGAAACATTTTGTGATAGCCTTGCATTTTTTTTTTAACCTGAGCTGTATTCTTCTATTTTGGGTTACTACTAGTTGCCCTCAACTTTTATAGTGTATTTGAAGTAGACCATAGCTGAAGTCAGCTTGTAGAAAATGCTGAACAGGAAAGAAAAATTAGGTATGATGAAATATAGTTTATTGTGAAGTGTATTCTCAGCTGTTTTCATATAATTTGGGATAGAAGTTTGCTTAAGTACATGAAAAAAATTAATAAAATTTGCATTTGTTTGAGAACATGTTCTTCTCTAAGAAGTAAAGGAAAAATAACTTTTTTAATGTTTTTAAAGTTTAATCTGTGTTAAAAGTCTTGCATCTGTACATAGTGGCTGACAGTAAGATGTTCTTGAGTCCTATCTAATTCATGCCGTCCCATAGACACAAATTTTGTCACACAAATATAAGTATAGTGGTATGTATGCTATAACACTGCATTAATAATTATATTTTTCCTAGAGTACAAAGAGGGATTTTCCTACTTTACCCAAAACCTAAGCTGAACGCTTCCTCAAAGCATTTATGAACAGTTCTTCAGTCTGTATTTCCTTTCTTTTCTGCCCATATTCATATGAAAATGCTCATGAATTTTACATGTTTGCTTCATTGATGTATAAACTGTGGCATAGAAATGGTAAATTGCTCAAGATTATCACTAAAGTCAGTGGAAGCATCAGGAGTTTCAGGAATCCTTCAGCACATAGTTGAGCTGAGTTCTGTGCAGCGTGGTGAGATTTACAGTGTAAAGCTGGCGCATTTCAGACAAATAAATCCGAACAAGTTAGAACTGTTCCAGTTTACCCAAACTGACAAACTTCTGTGGCACTTCGTTGCTCTGAAAAATCTGTTTCACTTCAAATGTGTTTGAGGTTGTGGAAATTAATTTCCACCAGAAATGCCAGATCTTTTTGTTAGAGCTCTGCTCATGACTGAGAAGTCTCAGGGTGTCCCAGTCATGTGCCCCATGTGATGTCTCTCATGAGCCAGGTCAATCCTCCTGTCCTCAAAGGAGTTGGGAAGAGGAATAAACTTGTAGCCTGTTAAGTGCACGTGCACCCTGTGCTCTTTGGTGTCCCTTGCAGAGGGCCATGTGTCACTTCATGTGTAGTGAAGCCTTTTAATTGTGAGACACCTGTGGTGATGCACTCCAGAGAACCACATCAGCCTGATGGCCATTTGAGGATGGCAGAGGATTGATCTGTAGCAAATTGTGTCACACAAGGCAAGAACAAAATCTCTAACAGTTTAATTCCTAGTCCGTTGAAGTCCCATGTGTCTCCCTGTGGGGAGAAGGCAGAGATGCCCAGCGTGGCTGCTCTGACCTCAGCAGATAACTTGCCTATGATGTCATGTGCCATTACTGCTGCCTACCCACAGACTCAGGACCTGATTGAATAGCACTTGAACTGGAGCCATTAAGCTGGTTGTTAGTAATCTTGTGGCTGGTTTCCAAGAGTGAGTGAAGATAGTTGACCTTTGGCTTGCAATTGTAAAACAGCTGAGTGAAGAGGAAAAGTGCTTGGCCTTTTTTTTTTGTGGGCACTGTGTGGTAAAAGCTGCTTCTATGGTTTCTGTAACCCTGGCAGTACAGTGGGTGCCCTACCCTTCTGTCCAGTGGCTCTGTAGCAGTGTGTGGTACTGCCATTCAGGAGATGCTCACTGACAGCTTTCTCTAAACTTCAGATACTCTAAATACTACTTGCTGAGCCTTTTCCAAAGAAAGGCAAGTTGCTGCTTCCTTCTGTGTCTTCTGACAGCACTGCAGCTCTCGAGCTCCATGTTTTTCCTGTTGCTTCACAGGAACTTGTTGGTGATGGGGGTCCTACTGGGAGGGGTGGAGGTGGCCTGTCCTATTACTTACAAAGGTAAAATAAGGAAGCTGAGGAATGCCTACCTGAAATCTTTATTTACTGTTTTTTCACTTTGAACAGTTGACAGTTGTCCTGATGTCTTTACAGTCTTCACCCCTTTCATTTGCTGTATATATTGGAGTCGGGAGGAGTTAAATTCAGTCTCTGTATTTGTCATTCAGATTTTATGTCCCCCAGAACTGCTGGCCTCCATGCTAAGTGGCAAATACCCAGATCTTAAGTGTACTAATACTTGCTGAAGGTTTGACAGGAACCAGGGGGAGAAAAGAGAAGAAAAATCACCATTCTTTGTCATCTCATTGTAACTTCTTTTCTCTACTCCTCCTAAATCTAATCAGAAGTGTGAAGTTAACGCCACGATGCTCTAAGAACTGTTTCTGTGTGGTTAACTCAGGAGCACCAAACATATTAATTAATATCTTAAATGTTAGAATTGTTTTGTTTTTAAACTATAAACCACTGCTCCATTTCCTCTTTCTCCTTCTGTCATAGGGTTGGGGCATAGCTGGAAAGAGTTCTTCTGAAGAAGTGAATAAGTTCCTGTTCCCAGTAGATGTCAGCATAATTAATTCAGGGGTGCTTAGAGATTGTTTTTATGACTCAAATTGTTCAGGTGGTGTTTTAAGTAGAAGGCCATCATCTTGAATTTTGAGGGTTTTGCTTCTGTGTGACACACAAACCAGCTTCCTTATGGGCTAAAAGAAGGATTTCCTTGATAGGATTTTGATCACTTCACAATTTTGTTCAGCAAAGTCAAGATTCTTTTTCCCATTCTGATCATACACTTGACAGTCGCCACAGGTTCTGTCCACATGAGTGTCTGTCACCACACTTATTTTCTTTGTCAGCTCTTAAGAGGATTGAGTGTTTGCAAACAGTTGATGCTGAGGGGGCATTTTCAGTTCCTGCATGAAAACAAATTTTCTATGTCAGAATACAGTGGAACAGTTTCGAATAGAGGCAGGAATATAATAAATGAGGGGAGCACTGTCTCCCTTCTGCTCTTTCCCCTCCCTTGTCTGTGACCTCACCTGCATTGGCTATTATGTCGTGGTGCCTGTGCTGGAGAACAGAAATTCATGGCTTGCTGAAGAGATGTGCCAATATTTTTCCTGGTTTGGGTGAAACCATCTTCACATTCATCCTTCCTCTCCCTTCCTTACACACTCGTCCATCATTTCCCATTTGTTGTGAGGGGATGGACTCAGTGTGGTCTTGATAATTTTGATATGTGAGAAACAATTTTCGGAATTAATGATTCAGCCAAATTGTAAGCACTATGTGCTCCATAGTGAAATAGGTCAAATATTAGGACAGGTTACCCAGAAAAGGTGTGGAATCCCCATCCTTGGGGATAGCCAGACAAGTCCCTGAGCACTCTGATCTAACTAGCTGTGCTTTGAGCAGGAGGGTGTGTTGGGTGACTTGCAGAGGCCCTTCCAAGCTCCATTGTTCTGTGACTTAGCTGTGAGTGGCAGCTCTGCTGCGTGTGATGGTTGATTTGCAGAGGTGTGCTTAGGTCAGGTTCCCTGGCTGGTGGCCTTGAATTAAGATGGTAATTGCCATCGATATGTGATCAATATTGCAGTGTAAGATGGCAAAACTGTCAGAACATTACAGAGATGTAAAATCAAGTACAGTTATCTGAAATGTAGTTGATTTGGCAGCCTGGCAGTTGGAGATCTGTGTTGCAAAGAGATGCTGCTATAAGGGGCTGCATTCTTCTGATCTGCCGAAGTGTTCAAGGCCTGGTTTAAGTGCAAACTTCTCAAATAATGTTCCTCTTATGTATGAAAGTAATCTGAAGGTAGGTTGTGTTCCATTAGCCAACTTCTGGAGGCATCAGGGTGAAGTGTGTCGGAAGGAAATAGCTAACCTTCACAAAGTGTATGTTCTGTATTTGTAGAAGAGCTTGGACCTGCTTAGACCAAGATTGTGTTGCTGAAAGTATTTCTATGCAGGAGACATAAATATGGAGTATTCCAGTCTGAAGGTATAAAATGGTCTTTGCGAGCAAGGAGTAAACACCTTCCTCCTTAAATACGGCATCTTCATTTTTATTTAGAAGCTTTTTGTGATGATTATTTAAACTTGTCCCTGAAAGCAGAGAAAGATGAGTTCTGTGAGCTGCCTGAAGGCTGCATGAATTCTGAATGTTGAACACTGATTAAAGCTAGTGGTCAGCTCAGCTGATTTTGTGACACTGCCTTAGCATGTGTTACATTCTGTGATAACCAGGGAGATGGTGTGAATTTGAAGCTCAACTGCCTTTGCCAGTGTAATGGAAGAGCTGTTACAGCCTCTCTGCGAGGTCCAGCTTGTGATATGCTGGGTGTGACAGACAAGTGTTAGCACAGGCACAGCAGCAAATCACATTTTGCCTTGATAAATTATTTATCTGCTTTGTTCAACCTGCTTGTCAAACTGCAACCAACGTGATGTGCTTTTGTTTTTATTTACTGGCAACACAAAAATGCTGCCTTCCCTCTTTGGTTCAGTGACATTTCTCTTGCATTAACTACCGTGATTAGGATTGTCCGAGAATCCTAATAAAGATCAATAAAATCTGTTATTCTTGGACATCCTGGGTGTTAATGAACTAACTTTGATTTAATTTATTGTTTTAAATTAAAATGGTAAAAGCTTGATCACAGCTTGAGGGAAGAAAAGAGGGATTATGATTTTTAGTGGTATGTATTAAGGATTGGGAGTGTATTCATAGATTTCCAGTTTGTGTGCAGAGCCCTGGTAATTGCTGGAGGAGGGATCCTGTTTGTAGTGATATTCAGACCTTTCTGATTTCTCTCTATAATTAGTAAGGATCCAACTAAGCAAGGGAAGAAAGAAATCCAGTTTTTCTGTGTAGAGCTCAGCCTGACATAAGGAGTGAACTATATGACCCCTTGATAAAATCCCTTGTGCTTTAAAATTGCCAGGGGCTACATACCATAAATCAATAACTAAAGCCTGAACCTCAGGAAAAAAAGTGCTGGGCTAAACTAATCCTATTTTATGAAAATGTAAGAAAATTAGGCATTAGTGCCCTCACAACACTGGAGCAAATAAATCTTATAATCTCAGATTGAGCAAAATGGGACTGTAATTTACCAAACTTGATTAGTTTTACAGTAGAAATCTAAACTTGAAGAACTACTAAAGATTATGTTCGGACATTTTCACAATTGCTGTGAAACTGAAGTGTTGTATTATAAGCTATTGTACTGAACATGGCAGATTTCCATATTTGCTCTTTATCACTGAATTAAAACCTTTCCTAAATTTTTAATAATTCCATTTATATGCATTTTAAAAGATTTGAAGAATCAAAGCTGATTTTAGAACCATAACAACAAACAACTTTAAAAATCCACCAAACACACCTACGCACACCCCCTCTTCCCCCAAAAAAGCACATTTAAAGCCATTCACATCAGCAGAAGATTCAACAGCAGACAGGACCCAGTGGAGATGAGTTGTTGGAGTTTTTCCTGTGTGTCTCTGTGGCATCACCTTTCTTCTGGTCTGTGATGCTGAACTGCAGATTGTCCCTTCCAGGGGTGACAGCAGAGGGTTGTTGCTGCAGTGAGACCTGAGGGGTCTCTCAGGTCTGTGGGTTTGTCTGCACTGTGTGGTCAAGAGAAGGGACTGGATCTTCTTTAGCTACAGCCACGCTGACCTCGAGGTGGCACGAGTAATGATAACCCCGTTATGGGATTCAATGTGAATTACAAAACTCACACGGGACTCTGGATGAACACTTTGCTGTCTTAGTTAATGTCTGAGCAGCTACTCTTAATTAACATGGTGTAGCAGAGGGGAAGCCTATTTCCCTTCTTTCCCCTGCCTCACTTTTTTCAGTGCTAGTGGGATGGGTCCTAGCCAGGGAGATGAAGCTGTGACTTCGGAATGGAATATTTATATAGGAAATATTTGTTCTTCCTCTGGTGCCCAGTCTTACAGCCTTAGAAATGGAGCATTTGTGTAGATATCTGTTTCACTGGAGCACTAGTGAAAAGAGGCACTAGGTCCAAGTGGTTTATTTTTTACTTGCTTCATTTAGCATTTTGCTGGGAAAGCTGCCTTTGATCTCTATCATTTCCAGTTTTCTTTGAAAATTGTGTTAGATTCAAAATGCAAATGAGTAGGTGACTTGTGTGTGTTCTGCATTTCGAGGCAGATCAAGAGACTGATACTGCAGCAGTTTGATACACAAGTTCTTATCTGCAGCTTTTTCTCCCAGCTGTTCTTGGTCTTTCATTTCCTTTGCTGGTCCTGCAGTTAAGTTATCTCCCAGGCTGGGCAAGCACCAGTGACTGGAATAATTAATATACACTTGGAAATAAATGTGGGTTTTGGATGCTTTGGGCCTTGGGAGGGAAAATAGGATAGGAGAATACTTTCTAAGATTTTGGGGGTGGGTTGGGTTTGTTTTTATTTTCTACATTGGGAAATGCTGGATAAAGTTGTTTCTTTCCCTCAAATAGCCAAATCTTTTTAGACAGACCAGCAGCATTGTCCATTTCAATCTGTCAAGCCTCGAGCTTGTCCTTGTTTGTCACTTTGAGGCTCCTGCCGTGTTGCTGAGTATTTAAAGCACTGTGTGAGTGGCACATGCCTTCAGCTTTGAAGACATCTTGTAACACCTCCTGGGAGTAGGTGTTCAAATGGAACAGAAAACGTTGTGAAGCAGAATGTCTGTGGTGGAGCCTGAACTTGTTCCCATGACTTGTATGCATGATTGGTGCCACCATCTGACAACTCAAGTGAGAATTGGTTTAGCAAACTTAAGAATGTGTTTTTTCATGGTGACATGTGCTAAACACACGGGGTTGTACAGCTGAGTTCTAATGGAGCAAAAAGTGAACTGACAGTCTCCAAAACTGCTCATGAAAATTATTTTTAATGTATTTATAATATTCCTGAATCCCAGATGCTACTCTACAATACTTCCTGATTAGTTACTAGATGCATTTGAAATTTGCATTTTAAATGGTTGTGTTCATAATTTTCCTCAGCCTGTATTTCTTTCTTTAAGAAAAGAATGATGTTTTTCTATAGATACTGACTAAAAGCCCATTTTAAAAATGTTTTAAATGTCTTGAAGAGCTTAAGAGGCTTTTTGTCCCCTTCAGGAATGAGTGCTCACTTGAATTTCTGTACCTGATCTTGGATTCTTTTGTCTCCAACTGTTTGAGGTTGTGAAAAGCAAATAGTCCTGGTATTGGGGATTCATGAAATCAGTTGGGTCTTGATCCTGTGGTGGCAGGTCAGAACAGTGACTGGAATAAGACAAAAGTTAGGAACAGCTATTTCTGTCTAGGAAGTAGATTGTCAGCCTCTGTAGAGCAATTAATTTAGAATGGTGATGTTCAAATGTTACTGCCCTTTATAAATAAAATATAAGAAGAGAATACTGAGCAGAGTAGAATTATTCTGTTTGTACCTGCTGGATTTACTGCTTTGCATGAGTTCGTGTCAGCCTGCACGCCGTGTTGGGAGCTGCCTGTTGGCTCCACTGCAGCTGGACCTCAAGCAGAGAGAGCAGAAAGCTTTTTTTTTTTTTCTCTTCAGCTGAACTGTAATTATACTGTTAGTCTCTAAAACCTCTTATTTAAATGATTTGTCTCTGGAATTCATGCATTCTCTGTGGAGCCAACCTACTTCTTGCTCTAACTTGTACTAAAACTCTACAGGTTTACGTGGAGGGGGGAAGTGCTGCTGTTATGCAAAATTGTTTCCCTTGGGAGGAAAGGGGGGAATTCTTCATGAGTTATGTATGAGCCAGCAGGTTCCACTAATCATAGCAGCTCTGCTAGTGCTGAAGACTTGTAGTATGAGCTAGTCAGCCCTCTGGTTTGTGAGAAATTGGCACAAAATTTTAAATTCTTGCAACTCTTGCTGAGCTTGAGTAGGTTTTGCCATTGTAAGTCCTTACGTACAGTCAAATTTTGAGTATTCTTTTGTTTCCTAGGCTTCTTTAGCATAAATATGAAAATGATACTTTAACCATTTGATCTGGTTTTTACTTACTGCTGTTAACAATAGATTATGGTCTGCTTGGAAAGAGCTATGCTTAGATTCCTGGTCTAAGTGGATTTATTTTAGAATAAGTAGGATTTTAAGCTGCAGAAGTGTGTACCTTTTGTGAGTACCTCTGGAAAATCTGCCACTTTTGCTTGAGAGGTGTTTCCCTGAGCTTCTGTGCAGTTCAGGTCTTGTGCTCTAATCTTTACTACTTCTGGGGCACAACTAATCAAGGAAATTCTTGGGAGGGGGAGGCAAACAAGGGTTCAAAGTGCATCTACAGTTGCAGAAGAAGGGAAGAACCAAATACAAGGAGGAAAATGAGCAGAAAGCGGCAGGCAAGGACAGTGAACACTTTTAAAGATGAAATTTGGCATTTAAATGTTCTTTTTCCCAACCTTGCCTTCAAACAATGCTTGAATTTTGGTGACATGAACGTCAGCTTGACAAATTTGCCTTGTCCAGGCTATATCAGGGGAACCTGTTGTGCATATATTTCACAGCTAATTTTGTTTCTGTAATGTTTTACAAGTCCTCAAGGACTGCTTGGACAAGATGTGTCCTTAACCCTGGAAATGCTCAAAGATGGGCTGGCGGTTCAGCTCCCTCCTGACCATGGGAATGGAGGAAGCAGAACTTGCTTCTGCTTCCTCCTTGCCTTCACTTCTGTCCATTTCTTAAAATACATTTTGCACCAGCGCCTCTGCCATACCTCTCCTGAAACTATAGTTTGTCAAAAACTGTGTGGATTTGTCTCCTTTGACTGTTTGTGCCAGGGTGTTTAAACTTTCTTCCAGCATCAAGCTGTCTTGACACTTCCTTATGCTTTACGAAGAAGAGATATATTCCTCATTTTTTTTCCCTGAAAATTGCCTGTAAGGTTAAGAGTGTCACTTGCTCTCTGCCAGGATGGGCAGCTGAAGACTCTTGTGACTCTCCCTAAAATCATTGAATTGCCTAGGTTGGAAAAGACCCCTAAGATCATCACGTCCAACCTTCCTACCTAGAAAAATTCAAATTGAAACTTAACAACTTTCTCTGCAGGGTCAAAAAAAAATAAAGATAACCGAAGTGATTATAGTTGACCCACGTTTCCTGACTTCCACCCTTCCCATTACAGCTTGTTGTGTCTGGAAATCTTGCAAGCTGTTACCTTTGCTCTCTTTAGGTAATGTAAGAAGGAAGGGCCTAAGTAAAAAGGCTTCCAGCATTTCTGTAAACTTTGTTGAGCTTTCTTTCATTTGAAAAGTTTGTGTTTCAGTCCACCTGTCTCTGTTTGGATTACAAACACCTGCATGATGTCGCAGTAAGATTAGAGGCACTGTTGATTCTATTTGCATGATGAGTAATAAATTCCCCCTAAAGCTTGTTTGTTGAGAAGAAAACATTATTTTCAACTTTCCAAAAAGGCTGAAGTTATTAAACATAAGGCAAAATGTTGATAAAAGCTCTACAGGCTGGTCAGCTACTGAAAATGATCCATGGGTGACTCAGGTGTGCTGCAGGTCGAATTTCTGTGGAAGTGGCTGAACCACCCCCCAAGGGTATTTTTCTGAACCGTTTGGGGCTCCCTAATTTAAAGTCCTCACAGAGAAAATACTGTTATGCAGTCTTCTAAGTTTGCTTTGACTCTTACTGGGTTTAGCTGTTCTTGGTCAGAATTGCAGTTAGAGCTGAGAAGTCTGACCGTACCTAATCAAAATCTTGTAAAAGCAACTGTTTACCCTCACTCATGGTTCCCAAAATTCCCAGTTTACTAACTGGGAGGGAGAGGCCATCATCCAAATGGGTGAAAATTAACTCTCATGTCCCCATGGGCAGGGATCAAGTAACACTCCCGGGGTGTGCTTGGGTTTGCCAAGGTTTCTCAGCCCTCACAGACAGATTTGAGCTGACCTTTCACATGGCCTTTGTACTGTGCTGCCAGCTACCTGTGTTACCTGTCAGCTTTCTCCTCCTCACTGTTGGTTGCCACAGATAATACTCAGTTTATTGTACCTTTAAAATGGCTTATGGGTTATGCTTTAAACTTTCTTTTATGGAAGTAAATTCTACTCTTCACAATGTTCTGGGAGCAGTTCCCATCTGAAGTGAATGATGCAATTTTCACAATTAGAAGTAATAGAAAACTCTTTACACATAAATTGTTCCTCTGTTCTTCTCTGTACTCTGAATATTTGCCATTCTAGACTGGGCTAGATGGACCCCTCCAGCACTGACTGTATTGGTCAGATGTTTAGCCCTGGACATCATCTTCCTCTTTGTGTAAGGTGTTGGCTTCCTTGGGTCAGGCTGGAGTGACTCACTCAGCCGGAGGCTGTGCCTGGGTATTGATGGCCACACCTTCTGTGCATCTTTCCAAAGCCATTTTGAGCCCATCTGTACATTACAGCATGAAATCCTCATAATGTAAACATGTACTGTGTGGAGTAAAGTCACTTTCTTCATTTGAAACATGCTGCCTAGGAGTTTTTCTCTTTTCCTCGTCTCTCCCCCTCCCCTAGCAAGAGAAAATAGGAAAACATCTCCCCTGTACTTCTCATGGGGAGAACTGATTTGCAAATGTCTTCTTGTCTTTGTTGCTTTTTTTTTCTGAGAAGGAAATTGGGAGAGTCTGATCTCTTATAGTCCAAAACCCATTCCATACTTTGCTTTATCTTGGCTCTTTTTCCAACTCTTTTAGTTCATTTTAACCCATCTCAAAAAATGCTAAATGTAAGTACTCAAGAGTATGGAGGGGCTGACACAAATTTAATGTCAAAATATTTGTTTTGTTTTGTTCTTAAGAGAAACAGGTAATGTTTCTAATTTATTTTCAGATTGCTGCCCCCTTGATTGTGTTATAATTGCTGAGGAGTAATAGTTTAAAACCCTTAGCTTCATACATTTACAGTTCTTTGCAGTTTTTGGTCGTGTTTTTCCTCACGCGTGTTGTTTTGCATATTGTATTTAATCTGACATTTATCACTTGGCCTTTTAGTATTAAAAGTTATCAGTGTAACTGATGAATTTGAAGGTTTGAGTACATTTAATCACTCTCTTGAAGAGCTTTGCCACTTCACCCCTCTGTTACTTTCTTGGATCGCTCCTGGAGCTGCAGTCAGTCCTGGGATCCTGTGGCACAGCCTCTCTCTGCGGCAGACACTGACCCTTTGGTTTCCTTTTTAACCACCAAGGGTGGGGTTCTTGTGTTGTTAATGAGCACATTCGTGGGGATGAGTAGCCAGAAGTGTGAGTTGTTGGGTTTTTAAATGAAGCAGCTCAAATAAGCCCTAGAAAAGCCTTGTGACTATTCCAGTTTATCGCAATGAGTGGTTCATCTGTCCTCTATACGGAGTTATATTTTTGTTCTCTCCTGCCACTGGTTAGGTGGAGGTCTGAGGTGAAGATTGCTTTTTGCTTTTATAGCTTTGCCAGACGAGCCCAGCCTCCAAACAGCTGCCTGAGTCAACTTAATTGGATATTCCCTGTACTTCCAGGAAGGTTTTATGGCTGTGGACTGGCAATATTGCTGCAAAGCAGCTGGGACCAACCAGCATCTGTCATCTCATCGTACATATTTTAAACTCTTTAGATAAGGCCTGGTCCTGGTTGGTGACTGCATCCCTGAGTTGACTTCCACATATTGAGGTCTTCCCAGAACTCCACTTTTGGGAATTTTTTTGGATGCATCCACACTAATACATGGTCTGAAAATCCCATTTTGTTGTGTAGGAATGACTGACCCCTTGTCAGGGCCCTGGGGGGAGTTTTTTGTGGCCAAGGCATTGATCTCCTGATTGGAATCTCCCAGTAAGGGAGAGTTTTAATGCCTTAGCTTTTATTGAGACTTACAATGGAGATACTGTGCTGCTATAATGTACTTGGAAGCTTAAAATTAGTCTGTGGTCAAATAATACACCCTCGGGTGTCAGTGACCTGCATTGTGATATCCCTTCCAGGTTATTGCAATGGAGCCATAACGAGTTCTATTCTTGTTCTAATTTGTTCTTGACCTGAAATAATTCTTCTAATTTGAGACACTAATTAGGAGATGGTTTTAGTTATCTCTGATCTTTTTCCGTAAAGAATTTTGTGCCTCAGCTGTCTTGACTTTAAGATTCTGGAACAAGTTACTGCTTTTGGCATTTAGTATATACGTTTCTGCATTATTCATATAAAGAGACTCTTGGATTTTTTTCGTTTTTGCCCACAAGCCAAGAGAGCAGCAATAGACTTTCATTGTAAATATAGCTGGTGTTTCTAATAGTATGTTATATTAAAAAAAAAAGGCAGCATTTATCACTTTCATATTTTCTGTTCTTCTGAGATATATTGTAAGTAGTATCTCTTTTTAAATTTAAAAAAAAAAATTTGTATCAAGATACTGGTTTTCTTCCTGACCTTGAGTAGCTCTGTACAGCTGTTTCTTAGCCCAGTCCATGTGATAGTGAGCTACAAGAGACTAGTGCAGGCTCAGTCTGTTAATGATACAAAGTTCTACTCTAACTTAGTGTGAGTAAATTGCACTTAAATGCTGTATTTTCCTTTTATGGAAAATTGGACATGAACAAATGCTATTTTATTAGTTCTGAAGTGAAAGAGGAACTTCATTACACAAGGGGATTTTTTAAGCATCACTTTGATGTGCAGATGTTGCCCCCTCTTCTTTTTTTTTTATTTTTTTAATTCTTCTCATTTTCCCCTCTCCCCTCCCTTCCAGTGTGTAATTCAGCAGTTTACTTTCAGTAAGCCCCCACAGCTGTGATTTTGGACTTTTTCTGAGGTAAAATGAAAGTTAAATTTGCTTTGGAGTTCTTGGGCCCCGTACTTTCCCAGCTGAAGTCAGAGTAGGAGCAGTGTTTTGGCGTGAGTGGATGTCACAGACCATCAGCAGCTCTGGCACAAGTGTGGTCCTTGCTGTACAGTGTCATCTTTCCTCCTCCTTTCCAAAAGAGGAGATTATTGGTGTCTTTCCACTTTTGCCATATTCATAATGACTTCTGGCGCTTCTTTTTGGGCTTAGACAAAGGCCATTTAGTTCTGATAGCTTTTGTTGTTTTAAAGGAATGATCCCTATCCTTTGCCCTCTGATTCTATGCCTATGGTTCAGGTGGCCTTCTCTCCAGCTTCTCTCTCCATCAGCAGTTATCAAAGCGTGTTCTTTTTTCAGTCTCCTGAGGAGTGTGTATTTTTACAGGTTCCAGTGGGAGGGTGTTTTTCTTTTCTCTTTGAAAAAAAGGCTAAGCTTTCCTGTTTGGCTAGAAATTGTTGAGCTTTTTATGGTTAAATTGAGGCCACTGTGACTCCAGAATTTATTATTCCAGACTTATGCCTAGAGAATTGTGGGTGTTTCATTCTGTATCCTATTGGTTCTCCACTAATTGAACCCTCATTTAATGATGAGTTTGGAGTAGAAAGAAAAATGGATTAATGTTGGAATGAATCATCACTTTTTGAGTCAGGCCTGTTGTGACCCAAAAATAGGCTAAACTTAAATGTCATTACAAGATTTCTGGGATACAATAGTTCATTATCCTGTAGCAGCCTGAAAGCAATAATACATTTCTTCTATAAGTTATCATGGATTGAAGATCAGCATGAGATGTTGGTACACCAGCCCTACTCTGTTTTTAGAGAATTTGGTGTGTTTGCCCAGTTGAGGTTTGCATCTGCTAAAGGCACAAGTCGCTGGGAAAGCACTGAGGGAGATAATTGCTGGAGAGGCTGGAGTATTGGCACTTGTGTAAAAGATGGGATTGATGGTGGATAAGTGGATTGCCCAAGTCTTCCTAATAAAATTACTTAAAATACAATGTTAAGAATATTGACATACAAGTTGTATGCTTCATGATCAAAGACCTGTGGAAACCTGGAAAAGAAGTGAAGGATTTATAACTGAAACCAGTTGTTTGGGAAACTGTAGATTTAGAAAGATCACACAGAGCATAACCAGTTGGTGCAGTTTGGTTTTACTGGCTTTTAAAACTGTTAGAATAATTGCTCAGAACAACCTGTGAAGTAAAGTTGTGATTAAGTATATTTTCAGAAAGGCTATTTAACTGCAAAATCCACTGAAATCCATTTTTTCCTGTATGGTTTTTTAATACACATTTTATTTAATGTGTTTGCTTTAGTGACTGTTTTTTTTTTTTTGACCTTAAGGTTTGCTTCTTGAAGGCCCAGAAGTTTGAATTCAGTGTTCTCATGGCTTTGGTGAACGAAGATCTTTCAATACATTTGTTACTTTTAATCTTTTTCTCTTAGTAGAACCTGGCCAGGTGGAAATGACCAGAGTTGCATCTCTTAACAACCTCCAGAGGTGGCTTGAACAGCCTGTGAGAATGGACTGTTTGAACTGTCTTTGAACTTTGGGTTATTAGTGCAACACTAGCATGATCCTGGTTGGGTTGTTGTTGTTTTTAAACCAGCCAGGTTGGGTTTTTTGTTGGGTGTCTTTTGAAGTGTGACTGATGACCTGCACCCATCCTTTGAAACATGGGTGCAAGGAAACAGCAATGTGCCCTCTCAGGCCTTTAAGAGCAAGTACCCTAAAAATCTTTTTGCATTAAATGGCATCTTTATTATCCTTTCTGTCTCCCCATTCAGTGTTCACGAGCAGGGAGATCACTGGTGCTCATGTAATGTTGTGCAGTAAAGCTTCATCCCTTTTCTCCTCATTTGCTTCTGTTTGGTCAGGTTGGAGACATCCTGTGCAATGTTTGAGAGTGAGTTTAGTGTTCTAGAGCCAGTGGTGCAAACTGCCCCCAGGATGGTCTGATCTCTTCTCGTGCACCCGGAGAGGTTTGCAGGCTCTGGGGGTGCTTTGCGTTACGCAAATGGACAGCAGTGAGTCAGATGATGTTCAACATTCGGATCAGAAACCATCTGCAAGCATCTTCCTCTTGTGTGTGCGTGTCCCATTAGCAGCAAGGAAGTGGGAACAGCTTCGCAGTTACGGGAAAACGAGGAGAGTTCCCTTTTCTCTTAAATATCCTCACTCTCAAGATCAGCCAGACTAAATACCTGTCCCTTTCCTCTTTAATTCAAGACGTTGCTAGACATAAGTCAGTAAAAACATTAAAGAAACCTAATCAAAAACGCGCTGATTAAAACCGTCACTCTGCAGGTGTCAAATATCTGATAAGTATCATTGCAGTTCCTCAGTGGTGAATTAGTGGTTTAAATGCTTTAAACGGTGTTTTTTATATTGTAGAAAACTCAGCTCTTACGTCACACTGAGCCAAAATGTTGGCTCTGTGCACTGAAATTGCCTTGATTTGTACAGGGAAAGATAAGCTTCATTAATTTCTCTTTATTTTAGTCAATTCTGCTTTATAACTGAACTTCTAATCTAGTTATGAAAGTGTCTTGTTTTAAGCAAGGGTTTGTTTACATGCAGTTGAATTAAGATTCTGATAGCAAAAATTCATTTCTGCCAGGAGGGTAAAATTACACTATTGATGCTGCTGTTCTTTTTGTGGGGATGGGATTGTTGGTGCAGCCCTGCAGAACTGAGCGGATCGGGTCTCCCCTTCTGGCTTTCCCCAGGGAGCCATCCCAAAATGAAATGGTGGTAAGTGCTTCTGGCAGATCTGCATGTCTTCCCCACCAGGGAGAGTTAAATGTAACATTTGAACTGAGCAGATAAGAGGTGGGGTGGCAAGTTCTGCATATGTACAAACAGGGCCGCGGCAATAAAGAGCTTTGTGTGGAGACCGACCAAATTCCTAATTGTGGCTGTGTCTATGTAATACAGTACAAAGTCAGGAGGGCTGTGAGAGTGTGAACAGGCTTTTTGTGGGCTGAATTAAGACATGTTGTAAAATCACTGGCCAAGAGCAGATGCATGGGAACTGTGCTCTGAGACTTATGTAGTAATTAGTCTGAACTGACAGGTGAACCTGCTCAGTAGGAGATTGGATCTTGTGGCACTTTGTTTTTTTTCCCCTTTCTCTGGTCTTTGCATAACTCTCTTAAAGTGCTGCTAAATCATCACATCGAACCTCAGAAGTGTCGTGTGGCAGGATCCGATTTGGAGAGACTGAGGCTTTTATTGTCCTCCAGCATAGGGCTAATTTTTTCTGGGAAAAAAGTTAGGAGCTGTTCGCTGCTTGAAAAACAATTTTCCATTTATCTTACAGCCGCTAGTCTGTTTTTAATTCCTTGGATGGTTTCTTGCTTACTTCTGTTCCCCTTAACAGTGTTACTTAATCCCGAGCCTATTTAGTGCTAAAATCCAGAATGTTTTTCTTTTTTTCTTTTTTTTTTTCTTTTTAATTTTTTTTCTTAAGTTTCCCTATTGTTGATTCTTGGCCGGCTTCCCCTGAGGTAGGAGGACAGTAGCCACCACAACCACTCTCTTGTATATTTGAGGCTATTTCATACCTCCCCTCTCCCCCCTGCCAATATTCATATCTTGCAGAAAGAAGAGTTAAGGGATGGTTCCATGCTGCATCTCTTTAATACTCTGTCTTAAAGCGGGGTTAAAACTGTCCCTTCCTGCAACTGCTTTTTGTCATACTGGTCACAGATGCAAATTGCTACTTCGTGTTTATCCACCCTATAGGAAAAATCAATGAGCATGGTCATGCGCAGTTTTAAGATCTTTGTTTTTCAAATGGTTGGCTCTTTACTCGCTGCATTCCCAGTTAAAGCATCTGAGAATGGTACTGGCTACAGTCTCAGTAAATTAGTCTTTAATAGTCTGCAAAATATTAAAATTACACTGATGTATTACTTACTGTTTATGTAGTATGGATTTAGAGATGCCTGATTCTCCCTTCCAGTATGTTATATTAGAGTTGGTTAAATAGGTAGAAATCTAGCAAAATATTGACTTACAGCTATGGTGAACCTTGCAAAGCTGCCGATTCTAGGAAATTGGCCTCCTGTTATCTCTGATTTCATGCTTTTTCCATCTGTCTCAAAATGAAGAGATTAGGTCTGATCCTAGCTATGTGTGTGAGGCAGATTATGGTAATCTTATTATTCTGATCTCATTACACTTAATCTCCAGATTTGAAAATGTCCTGGCTTTAACCCTTTCTTCAACAGCTACAAAGAGTGAAAAAAGGTGTTTGAGGTGTGTTCTGCAGACTTCAGATTAAATGTTTATTTTATCCTGAAGTAGTAAAGCACTCAAAGACTTTGCTACTTGGAATCATACACTTTGGTAGTGGTGGTTTGTTGTTTTGGGGGTTTTTTTGGTTGGGTTTGTTGGGGTTTTTTGTTTGGAGCTTTTTGTCTTAACAGACAGTCTAAAATGATGGGTGAATCAACTCTTGAGTTACAAAGGATGCAATTCACATATGGCAACAAATTAGTAGTGGTTATTACAGTTCAAAACTTTGGGAAATTCTTAGTTCCTGATCAGTCAGAATTATTTTATTTACTAGCTTTTCTGAAGTGAAATGGGATTTTCCAGAGCTTTGTGTCAGTGTTTGACACACAAAAATATAAAACTTCATGGAGTGTCTCCTCATCATCTTGCAAGAACACAGAAGTTAATGCAGAATGCTGGGAAACGTGTAGCTGGGCAGTTTAAATGCAGAAGGGACAACTCAAATGGAGCCCAGAATTCCCTGTTTTTTCCTTATCTACAGCTTCACTCTTGTTACTGGCAAGTCGTTTCACTTTTAGCTGACTGTAAAGGGTTAACTTTGTAGTCTGTGACAGAGAAGACTTTTCTGCACTGGGCTAACATGTTTGACTGAACAAACATTGTCAGGTGGACTTTGAAGATTACAAGAGCTCATTGTCTGAAACCTGGGAAGGAAGCTCTGTCCTCTCTGCACAGTTCTGGGCATCAATTATGAAACAAGTGGTATTGCTTCTTCAGGCCTGGAAATGAAAAGAAAGCAAAAGGACAGCTGCTAGTGGTGGGAGTTAAAAAGCAAATGTGATTCTCTGTCTTTAAGAGATTGGTATTTTATTGTAACTCCTGTTTGAACAGATTCATAGGATAGTTGAGATGCTATTGTACTACACTGATGGAGTTCTAGATTAGATAGTGTAGGGAATTCTTTTAAAAGCATTTGGATATTGCTCTGACTATTCTACTGATCATCTTTGAACATGGAGCATCTTTGCCAATTCCCATTCTGAAGCTGTATTTGG
Source organism: Melanocharis versteri (assembly GCA_013397845.1). NCBI lineage: Eukaryota > Metazoa > Chordata > Aves > Passeriformes > Melanocharitidae > Melanocharis > Melanocharis versteri. Next base: position 98,750 of record VZTG01000035.1, read on the forward strand.
AGAAAGGGGAAAAGCTGTGATAGCGCTTTGGAGCTGGGATAGGAAGAAGCAAGTTCTTTCTCCTCCTGTGTTTGGTCTGTCATCTTTATAGGTCATCTAAAGGGTACCTTTCTGTACAGTGGTGTTTATTGTTACACCTGGTTTTGAGAGAGCCAGCAGTGCTGGAACATCACTGAAGTTGCTGCCTGGAACTCCAACTACCTGGAGTGTCTGACTCTAATCAGGCCTCATTGTTTTGTGCAGTACAGGGACTACTTGATCTTCTCCTCTAGTTGTAATTCCTGTGCTCTGTGGATATAGAATTCACCCGAGAGACCGAGCTTTGCTGGGAGTGAGCAAGTTGGATAAAATGGAGGCCTTAAAAATTATGTTTGTTCTTTTTCTTTCATTCTGTCCTGTCTTGACTAGCTCCTCAAACACTTGGGCCAGCACAGAATGGGGATGGGGAGTAAGAAGTGAGAATGAATGGCTGGAGGGAAGAAAATACAGGGAGAAGCTAAACTTAGCTCTGTCAAAAACTCCTCTTGTGGAATCGCTGTCTTGGGGACGTGTCTGAGCTTTACAGGCAGGACGCTCTGTGTTGAGTGTCACTTGTATTGTGGTAGCACAGACATTTGTAGAGTTGCACTGTGAACTGGACAAGGGTTTGGGTTTGTTGTGGTTTTGTGTTTTGCAGTTTTTTGCGTTGGGTGGCTTTTTTTGTTTCGGCTTGATTTTTTTGGAGTTGTGTGGGAGTTTACTCTTTCTTTTCTTTTTTTTTTTTTAAAGCTAAGGTTGTCTTTGATTTGATATAAAGTAGTTGTTCTGGGTGCACTCCTATTGAAGTTGGATCAGCCACCTCAAGCTGACGTGGATGGCAGTCTCCATTCCTGCCCTGGGGCTGTGCATTTGGCCAAGTCTCATGATGGCAAAGCAGCCCTTTCTTTTTGTTGCTTGAGTTATTTTTCTTGCAGTTCTCAAGAACTCTTTAAAATTTTGCCTTACCAAAAACGATACTTCTATTGTGCATTCACACTGGGTGGTGATGGTTGTTTTGCTTTAAATGCTGAGTTGCTGGCAATGTTTTAATATATTTTTAGATAACAGTGAAGTATTTGTTTTTCAAATGAGAGGTAGGAAATCGCAAAGAATAAAGAATTGCATGAGCTGGCTCAGTGATAGCAAGCCTGTTCCATTTGGGGTAGTGGAGGAGGAAGGGGGAATAGATGGTGAGGTAAGAGCTGTTGCTGTGACACTCCCCCAGTAATAACTTCGGTGAGGAGCTGTCAAGGGTGGAAGGAAAAATAAAGATGTTGAGAATTCGTTGACTTTGACACTTGGTATGAATCATATCTCCTCTGTTGTAAGGGGAGGATAATTCAAATGAGCACAGTGAACCCTTCCTGTAGCAAACACAAAGCTTTTCTTCTTTTCTCCCCTGAACTTGGTTCTTGGCAAAGCAGAGCGTAGATTGCAGTCCCTTTGAGGCGAGGTTGGCTCTGTAAACAAGATCCATAAGACTCCAGCACAAAATTCTAGCAAACAGAGTTGTTGAAGCCCTGGATTGATGAGGCAACTCTTTAATTTGTGGTGTCTCTTGGTGTAAGGCAGCTGCAGTAAGCCTTGCATCTGAATGCCTCATATAGCCTGGAGATTGGATGATGATTTTTCATAACACAGCAGAAAAGTAATGAGGCTTTCTAGATTACTTTAAATACTATTTTCTGGTCTAACTATCACTAGTTACTCTTTTCCATTTTGTGTGTGAAGTCTGCTTAATAAAAATCTTTGTCCTTCCATCCCACAAGCATTTATATCATTTTGTTCTCCATCAATAAGCCTGGGAAATTTTATGGCCAAAGCTAAATTATGCTTTTCCAAAGCTGCAGGTGCAACTGCTGTTGCCCATCCTAACAACAGCAGGAAAATATATTTTTATATATTTAATTCTATGTTTTATTGAACTATATTCTATTGAAACATACGTATTTTATGGGTATGTATTTCAATAGGCTTCTTTGCACAGACTGACAGTAGTTTGTGGAGGGGTTTTCAGACCCTGCCCAGGATCTCTTGGCACTGTTGCTTTGCAGCAATTGTTCAGAAAATCGTGTGTGGTCCTTTTAAAAGTAATTTTCATTTTACATCTCAAAATGAGATTTCAACACCATTTTTTTCACTGTTCTCCGTAGGATGGGGATTGAAATGCATGGAGGGGGAGGTCAGGATGTATTTTGAAGTTGGGGAAAATGCAGTTCAATTAGATGGTGATAATACTATTCTTAGCTCACTGAGGCTGTAAAACCTCTTTGGTGCTAAGAGGAAATGGCAACTTGAGCTTCATTGGCCAGTGATGAGCCTTTGCAGCTGGGGCCTGACCTGAGTGGTGGTGACATTGGGGCGGCTGTCTCAGGGTAGTGGAACGTGGGCTTTTCCTTCTTCTGTACTTTCAAATGCAAATTGCAGAGTATGCCCCGGGGACTGGCAGAAAAGTCCGTGTGGGTCTTAGGTGTGAAAGAAATTAGTAAATACAGATTGTCAAATTCTGATTGTTTAGTTGCTGCAGAGAGGTTATTGCAGTTAGCACTCACTTGACGTTGTGTCTAAAAACAGTTTTGAGTTTGACGTTTGTGCAGTGGTATTAACAGGTCATTTCAAACACCATAAAGCCCTGCTTTCTCCTGTGTGCAGTTCTGCAGTGTTTAGTAGGATAGAAGGGGTGACTTTTGCTCTGCACGTGGGTGATGTAACCTGTAAAGAATTCAACTTGTCAGAACGACCAGCAGCTGTCATTGTTGACAGTACAGAGCACAAAAAGAGACTTGATGGATGAGCCCACCAGCATTTTCTGTGTGTCCCTGAACTTTAGAGCTGTTTCATGCATGAAGTCTGAGTTTTTTCTGTCTATGCTGCAGAAATCTTTAGATGTGTCTTGCCAGGATCAGTTAGCTTAACCTGGCTGGCTGATGTGAAGGTATGGCTGACCTGGCTCTCCTTTCCATCTTTATCCATTAAAGGTCCCAACTTGTGTACAGTTTGAAAAAACAGTCTTAACGCTTGTCCAAATAAGCCTGTCATCAGAAAACACAAACACATCTAGGTCTCAGCTGAGTCACTCACTCCTGCTTCCCCATTTCCCTTCCTCCCACTTGCAGTCAGTGAGTTCTGAATTTTTGTTGCCCCAGAGCAGGACTACCCACGTGCTCCTTCTTGAACTCTTATCCCTTTCTTCCCCTGGTCTGCTGTGTTTAAATCTTCGAGCAAGTGGAACTGTTCTTGCATATGTACGTTTTGAGGTGGGTTGCTGCAAGAATTGTGGATAAGCCTTTTGTGTCCTTTGAAACTGGAGCCAAGGGTGTTTCCTTCATGGCAGTGCCCACTCCAGCAGTCCTGCCCTATTCCTTTCCTTCCCATCTCCTTTGTTGCTCCACTCTCAGAGCTGTGCCCTGCACTTTCTGTGGAGCCAACCAGGCAGGTGAGAAATACAGCACCTCCCTAAACTCTTCTGCACATCAGCTCTCCAATGTGAGGAACAAAACAGGTGCCCATTCCCAGTTTGGGGAGCACGGGTGGGAGGGTGCAGCCACTGCATAAACCAGCTCACAGAGCTGCTGCCAAACTCGGAGCCACCCCAAACTGAGACTGTGGCCTCTGAGTTTGTAGCTGGGTAGGAATTCCTGCTCAGAAGTATGAACTCCCAAGTAAGATTGTTAAGTCCAAGGCCAAGATGTGTGCAGTATCAGTATTATCAGTTTGATTGCTGACTGTGTTGAGAGATGCCTGCAAATATCCCTATTCCTGAGTAAATGCTTAAATCAACTAGATTTTGGCTTATAGCTCTGTGTTTAGTAGAATAAGTTTTTGTGCCTTTCAAGGCATGACTTAACTGTGGATTTTGAGGACCATCAGTAAGAGCTGCAGAAAAGTTCAGTAGTATCAGAATAACTACAGTGTTGCATAGTTCTTTCAAATGCATTTTTCAGTGTGTCCTATCAGGTGTAATTAAGCTAGGAAACCTTGTCCTGTAGATAATTAGTTGTCAAATACCATTCCTGGAATCTTTCTGACAAAGAGCTGAGTAAGACTGCTTCACATTGTGTAAAATTTACAATGCTATAATACATTAAGCAATCAATATTAAATAAGAGTATATGCTGGTAGAATCCTAAAGCTTTTAAATTTTAAAACCAGCTGAAGCAAAGTTAAGGTTTTTATTGCTCTGTTAACTTGTGTGCAGTGTAAAATGAATGTGTACTGAATACTGTAATAAAACAGTTTAAACAAAGCCATGCATATAGAGAAAAAAAATTAAAGGTTATCTGTCTTGTAAATGTATGCCAGTTGTGCTGAAAGCCTTTTTTGACCCCCCTCTTACTTACATTTCTGTCGTTAATAGCAGGAATCTGCCTGTTTTGATCTTTGGAAACACGTTGGACCCTTTGCTCATGTGTTTGCAATAGCTTTTTCACTGGAAAAAACAGAGCAGCTGCAGCTCAAGTTAATTTGCTTCCTTTAGACACAAAAACTGAAAGTTGGTACTTTGAACTCTTGTAAGTTTTTATTTAAGGCCTTTATGGGGTTGTATCTTTTCTTAGTGTGTTTTAAAATGCAGCAGATAATGTTTCTAATTGTGCTTCCCATGGAAATATAGTTGGGTTTTGGACATCCCTTTCATATTTTTCCTTCATTTTTGCTTTGTAGCAGGCAGTGTTGGTATGTGGCTTTGCTCCTCACCAGATTGTCTGGTGGTCAGTGCAAGGCATGTGCAAGACATTTTTTCTTTTAACTTTTTCCGGGTTTTCAAAGTACATCATGTTGTTAGTCACTCAGACTTACCAGTGTTTCCTGGATTATCAATCCTGGTTCCTAGAATAGAATCATAGAATATCCTGAGTTGGAAGAGACCCACAAGGATCATCGAGTCCAGCTCCTGGCCCTGCATGGGACAACTCCAAGAGTCACAGCAGGTGCCTGAGGGCATGGTCCAAACGCTTCTTGAACTGTCCACTGCCATTGTCAGTCTCTTTTACAAGTGGAGTGGCCTCATTTAGGTGACACCTCCTGTCATGATGGTTTGAAGAAATGTGAAAACAGGAAGATGTTCAACAAGGATCAGTGAACTGTCAGAGTTGTAGGCAGAAATAATCAACTACACCAGTGCAGGACAGGGGGTAACTCACATGGTATCAGTTCCTCTGAAAATACCCCAAACATTACAGTGGAAAATTGGTTGAAATCAAAGTGATGTCACCTCATACTGAGCTTCACAGGCAGGGCTGTAATACCTGCCCATCATGCAAAATAATTCTTCCACTCGGTGCATGTCAGGCTGTGCCTGGGGAGCACTGTAGTTTGATGCCCACAAGGCTGCTGCAAAACTGCCCTCTGGTCACATACCCTAAATTTCTGATCAAAGATTAAGTCCAGGTTGTCCCACTAATAATCATCATTCCTCCCACCAGCTTTTCCAGCGCTGGGATTGAGGTGCCTTATATGATGTGGTACTTTTGCAGGATGCCAACTGTTCATAATTAGTCTCCCTTAACACATCCTGTTGTGTTGGACTTTACCTGCTGTTACTTAATCACAGCCCCTCTGTTGTGTACCAGCATTAGAATGGTTGTAATGGAGAAGGTCCTACATGAAGTAGTTGCTGGATGTCACTCCACAAAGAACTGTTCCTGTCTGGTTAAAAGTGATAGGTGAATTGTTGAGTTTGTGTGCTGGGAAAAGCAGTAATTAAGAGTGAAAGTACTGGAGTGGAGTGTTGGGTTTGGTGGTTTCTTGGGCAGCAAAGTGTAGCAGAGGTAATGGTACACACCCTCCATTCGGAACAGAAAGGACAACTTCCTATTTTCAGCATTTTTGTCGGTCATTCTTGACAGAGGAATTTTGGGAATGTTTTGTCTGTAGAGGTTTGGGGTACCAAGCATGAGGTGATCAAGGGCTGGTTGTTAGTGGTGCACTATCCTGTGCTTCATGGAAACCTTCCCGTGTCCTCTAGAGAATGTTTTGGTCCCTGACTCACGTGTGGGACAGCCAGCCAGGAGCTCTGCCTTCTGGTCCTGCCTCTGCTGTATAATCAGAGGAATTGTCCCTGTCTCTGGGACAGGTGTATCTGCTTCCTCCTGACATGGTGAGAAATACATTCTCCAGCATCCCATTTTAGTGAGAGGTAGCAGGACAAAGTAGGACACATGCAAATAGAAGTAGGAACTGCTGGGTATTCCGGTAAAATTGTTATGCAAAGCAGGTTACAGATGGATTTTGCAAGCTGTGAATGTCTCACCTATGCGCTGTCAGGCATGTGTATTTCCCCAGGGTACTTTCAATTTTACTGTAGTGACCAGCTTCATTGGTATTGTAAAGCTCCAAAAGGACAAGCACATGCTATGATTGCTTGTTCTTCCTTACCTTTTTCAGTTTTTGTTTGAGACATGCTATCAAGGCCTGGCTTACAACAGAGCCAGGACAATGAGAGAAGTGCAGAAAGTGAGAAATGTATAATTTTGATATGCTTGCAAACTCCCACAAGCCCACTGCTGATATTTCTGCTGTTTCTCTGTTAAGCTCAAAAACAATTCTGAAACACTCTCATTGGAATGTTTGATAGCTCTTTTTTATTATTCTCTGTTAGTGACTTTCTACCTTCATCCCTTAGAGCTTGTGCCAAGAGCTCTTACAAAAGCCTCACAATTTCATTAAAGGCCTGAAATGCTGTAGTTGGTTGTAGTTGGATAAATAGTCCAGAGCACATGATAACAGATGAGTTTCATGCTTGGTGTCCATGTTGCTAAACTTGAAGTTGCAGCTCAAAACAGTCCTTGTTAAGATGGCCTGGAATTTATAGCACTGGTGTTAGCAGCAGATACAGGAATAGAAACCAGGAGACCTTACACTGACCAGCAGCTAAAAAGACTTCTTTCAAAAATTTTCTTCTCAAGATTGAGGGTTTATTTAGGTGCTTAAGGCAATGTGTACTCTGTTCTTTATGTAGACATGTGCATATATGCACTTGGTTGTTTTGGGGTCTGGTTTTGGATTTTGAACCTTTCCCAAATAGAGCAGATTTGTACTCAGAATTCAAGGCTGTTTTCTTTCCTCAGTAATAAAGAGGGAGGATGGCATAGAACTCTCTAGGCTTCAGCACATGACCTGTTCTTCAGTTTGTGCTTCACCAGTGGTGGTTTTGCTGGGGCCCTGTCTAATCCTAAATTAAGTAATGCTAAATAAAACTTCAGTGAATAGCTCATTCACAAGCAAATGCCCATCCCTAATAGTACCTGAGTGAATTAATCCACACTGCACAACAGAAAACCGACCAAATGCTGAGCTCCTCAGGGCTTCCAAATTTGGTGTGGACTGGGTTTGAGATTAAGGAAGGATGTTTTGTCTTCTGTTTCCGTGATAACATCCTGAGCACTACAGCTCGTTATAAAAGGCGGCTGGTCCTGGTCTTTAGTCACTGTAAACTAACCCTTGGTCTGTTGGGGAAAAACAACACTCCCCTTCCTCTTTTTAAGAAACTGCTCTTGTGAATCCCTGAGCATTCTGCTCTCCACATGCTCCGGCCAAGCTGTGGAGCTCAGGCTGTGCTAACAAGCTTTTTACTGGTTTGCACTCCATTTTGATCAGGCACTGGAATGAGACCATGCATCCCTTGCAGCATCAAATGTTGAAGTAGTCCTTACATTATGAAGTTTGTCAGAATTAGTGTTCACTTAAGTACCATAAAAGTTGCTGAACATAAAATGAATCTCACTTCTGAGAGTCCCTGCTGTTTTGGAAACACTTGGGGGTCTTTGAGATGTGGGAAGCCTAATTAGAATGTGAGCTGTAGCTACTTCAAGCTCTGTAAAGCTATTTTTGTTTGAGTTGTAAAATCACTAATACTGATTTTTTGCTGCAGGCTGCCATGCTTTCTGCTAGGGAAATTTTTCATCAACATTTTTGAAAGCAGGCTATTGGTGGTATCTGCAGCTTAACCTTTATACAGGTGGTAATAGTGGGAGGACTAATTTGAAGGGAATTCTGTAGTCACTGGGGCTGACATCTCTCTATCCACCATGAGAACAGAGGTAGAACTGGGACATTTGTTATCATTTTACCTCCATGTGTTTGTGCTAGTGGAAGCTTCCTACACAGAAGGAATGCAAGACCTGTGGCAAAGTTTCTTGAACTTTATTGACTCCTTCCAGGATCTCCATTAGACATTTTGGAGCTCACTGCAGTATACTTTAAAATACTGGGTTTTTTCCTCCCATCTTTGTGCCACGTGAACCAAAAAACGTGAGCCATAGGGAAAGAGAATTGTTGTCTAGATTGGGGTTTTTTACTTCTCTTTTTCCTATTATCTTAAGTAAATAACTCTTCACGAGTGAAGACTTTTGCCAGAGGGGACATGGTAGTACCAGACTGGCAAAGCCTGAGAGGCAGGGTGAGTTACTCTGTGCTGAGTTCTGTCCTTGTGGCTAGACTTGATTGTGCCTCAGCTAACATAAAGTTGTCTCAAATATTGTGTTACCTACAAAAAAAAAAAAAAAAAGGTGGTTTTGTAAAAATTTGAATGCTAATTCCTTGCTCCAGTCCTCTCTTTGGAGTTTTCTTTCTTACAACAGATTTTACTGTGCTTGCCAGCCAGAGCAGCTGTGCATTTCTTGACTTTAGTCAGTGCTCCTATGGATTTGAGTTTTGCATGGTGAAATATTGCATGGAATTGTAGTGACAACTTGTCTTTATCTCATGCAGTTAAAAATAACCTCATTTCCTGTAATCTTACCCAGCTACTTCTCCCCATCAACCCTTTCAGAACTTTAGGGTAATCCTGAATTTATCTATAAATGTTTTTATTGTACAAGCCTCCAGTGGTGAGTAGTTTTGTGCAGCAGATATGGATGACAATATTATTTAGGGTTTGGAAAGAGAAGCTTAGATCCTAGAGTGGCCTTGTCCTGTGACTTAATTGTTGGTTTGTTGTCTCTCAACTTTGTCATGTATTTTACTTAGGAGGAGTTTCCAGATTCCTTCAAGATGAATGGAAATAACTTAGACATAATTTCTTCTCAAAGATACTAAAGACAGTAGTTGGTAACCCAGATATCAGCCTTCTGCTTTGAAAAGCTTCAAAATTTCCTCATCTGGACTGCTGCTTCCAGCTGCTTGGCTGTTGTGGTAAAAGGCTGTGGGTGTGCAAAGTCCGTGTGTGCTGGAGCAGCAGTGTCACTTCAGATAAGGCTTCTGACAAAAGCACCACTGGGGAGTGGGGAAGAAAGACCCCTGGACTTTGTTGTGGTGGGAAGACTTTCTGAAATTACGTATTTTGAGTTTGTATTTTGTGCTCTTCTTGTGCCTTTAAAAAGCTGTGGGTGGAAGAAGTGTTTCTATAGTGATAATGGGAATTGGGGGGGAGTGAGAATGAGAACCTGTATCCATAACGCATTACTGCATTATAGTGCAATCTACATCCATTATTTAGGTATTATATTATAATACTTGGTAGTTGAGTGCAATTTAAGGAACAAACTTTCTCTGGCTGTTTTCGGTAATATTTGCTCAGTGGTTGTTAAGCATTTCCACAGCTTTTTATATCTACCTAGAGAACAAGTATGCACAGTGTTAAAGCATGTCCAAACGTGATACTTTAGGCTTTGTTCTGAAAAATGTGGATATTTTGCATTTCCTATGTGTTAGCATCATAAATTGAATTTAAGGAAAAGCCTAAAATAGTTCAGCAGCTACGTGTTCTTGAGTCACCCTAATTGTCCAATGTATCTTTTTCAATTGAAAGTTTGCAGTTAAAATTAACTGTACTCTGTGTGATGAGTAAATCAAGAAAAGAAAAGCTGATTTGGCCTGGTCTGAGTCACAATGCCATTTTGATGGGCAGATTTCCCCAGGTTTCCTTAAGATGCCATTCCTGCCTCAGAGTCACTTTGGTGACACGCAGCCAGAGGGAGGAGGATTGAGGATGAGACAGGAGCTGCAGGTGTCCAGGCCATGTCTTAGGTTGTCTTTGCAAAACCCTGAAGAGACAAATTTTAATATCCTGTGGTGCCATTTACAATAAATTTGCAGAGAACAAAAATGGTTTACATTAGGCTGTGGTGAACTTGCTTTGTTGAATCCAGACATAGTTTCCCTTGAAGTGGTTTTTACTTGCTGGTTTATATCTACTTTGTAACTCTTGGAGCAGAAAAGGAGCGATTTTTCTCTGAAATGAAAAGCAGTGTTAAAGCATCTCTGCTGAGGATGAGAACCCTGCTCCCAAGGGCTGATCCATCCTGGGACAAGTGATTTCCAGGCTTAGAAATTCAGTTGCAGAATTTCTCCCTTTGAAACGTTTGTTCATTTAATAAATTTTAATTCCTGCCCTAGTTTGAGTGTTGTGAGTGCTTTCCTTGGATTCTTCAGACTTTGGGAATGTTTTTAATACACTGCATTGTTTTCTTTGTGGCATTGTCAATGTGACTTTGTGGAGGGGAAAAACCACATTGGCAGTAACAGGTGCTACAGCAGCAGTTGTGTTATGCTTTCTGTTTCGGTTAGTGCAGCAAGAATCCCAAAACCTTGGAGTTCAGGAAAAAGAGAAGCTTCAGCCAAAACTAAGAGCCCTCTCTGAATAATTTTTTTGGGGTTTGTCTCTCCAAAATCGAAGCATGCTGATTAATTTGGCTAAATTCACAGCACATAACATCCAAGGCATTATGTTTAGTTTCATGTTTGCATATGAGTGTCAGCTTGAGAGCTGAGCCAGATCTGCTTGTTATGTTCCAGTTCAGTGCCTGTGTGTTCCTGAAAGTGGTTTGGTTTTGAGAGGTTTGAGACTGGTGTACAGTTCCCAAGGGTGTGCTTGGAAATATTCGCTAGGTATGGAATTGAACGTGGCTGGGGATGGTTGCTGTGTGTGAACTGTTCTGGCTAAAACTTGGGAGCTGCCTTGCCACGCAACTCTTCCACGGTGCCTCTTCTCCATTTCCATGGGAACAGATGGGCTTTTGTTGATAAGAGCTGTTATCAAACTGGGAAACTGCCGGGCACTGGGAAACTGCTGGGTGCAGTTGAGCCACTCTTACTGTAAAACAGGGCTGACTGCGGGCTGAGGACATCACATGGCTTCAAATGGAGGGGATAAAAATATCCTTCCTCCTTCCTCCTCTCAGTCACAGATGCCCCAGTGTGAAAGGAAGAGTCACTCTGGCATGGACCTGATTGGATCTATGGCAGCCATGGGATTGGGTGCAGAGGAACACTTTAGGTTTTGACCTACCCTAAGAGCAGCAGTTTTGAACAGTCGAGCTAAAAAAGTTTTTCGGATTTTTTGCAGACCTTGAAGGCTGTCCAGTTTGGAGTAGTGAATCTTTAAAGTTTCATTTTGTTACTTAATTTATTTGTGTTTTCATTTTGTACTTGGCTAATTATTCAAAGCAAAATCCAGTGATGCATATGTACTTAGATTAAATTTTGTAACTTTGGTAAGTCCAGGGAAGTCTTACTGTAATTTAGTTAAGAATCATTATTTTTCTTATTTTTCTGTGTTTTAATATCCAGAGGGTAAGTTTTAATATGATTTATTATCTGGAAGTCACTCGGAGGTATAGAATGGATGGATTTACTGGATGCTTTTCATAAAACGTTTTGCAGTAAAATGGTTTAATTACTTAAAGTCAGTTCTTTCATTTCAGTGGATTTATGATTTAAAATAGTAGAGCAGTGTCAGATGTAAACATCAAAGGCATCTAGACCAATGCACAAGATTCCTGTGTGTGTTTCTGACTTACTTTTTAGTTACATTTCACTAAAGGATATTAGTAGCATCATTTTTTTTTTTGAAAGCTGAAATTTTACAGGACTATTCTGCAGTTTTCATGATAATAGCTCCATAACTTCATAGGAGCTACCAGAATTCCAGCCTCGTGGATGTGACTGCAAAGTTGTCCCGAATTTAAGGCACTTCAGTACAAGTCAGTTTTGCTTGGCTAAGCATTGGGAGCAGCTCCAGGGGTGTCTGACACTGTCAGAACAAATGATTTTGTAGATCTGTGTTGTGGAGATGACTCCTGCTGAAATGATACGGGAACATGGAGCTTTGGAAAGAAAACAGTGTGTTCTGTTCTCTCTGGAAGAGGCAGAAAGGGGAACCCAGGGGTGTTTCCAGGGTGAGTGTGTGTGTATGAGCTCTCGGGTCCATAACACAGGGCATGGATCCTTGGCTGCCTGCCAGGGTGTGGATGGAGCTGTGGCAGCTCGTTAAAATGATCCTAGAAAGGACAACGGGCTGCGAAGATAACGTCAGCCTGGGTGTGAAGCAGGAAAAGGTCCTGGGAGCAAACAAAGCCGCTGAGGGGGGAGCTGTGGAGGGCTCATCACTACAGCAGAAGTCCCCTGAACAGGTTGGACATGCAGATATGTATGCAGTTACTTTACCCTGCCTTTAATCAGCTATTTTTTACTCTGGTCACAGAGCTTTAATGCATCCCTCAGCACTGCTCCCTCACTGGCATTTGGCTTCAGGCCAGGCATTAATGAGTACCCCAAGCCCGATGTGATTTGGCTCCTCCAAATCTATTAGCATATCTTCAGAGCAAGATAAAACTCATTAAAATAATTCACATTTGGGCATTAGAATTTCTGATAATTTTTTAATACCTACTGCCAAACCCACAAAACTGGCAGTGTCCTTCAGGTGAAACTACAATTTCCCCATTCTTTCTGTAGAAAGAAAAGACTGCCAGATCCCTTAACTGCTCTCTCTGATGGTGATGAAACGAGTCTGTAGCACATGAGCTTGTCAAAGCTCATGGGGGGTTATCTCTGATAAAGGAATGCACACCATTGTGTAAGATTTGGTTTATTAGAAATCATACCAAAATGTGTTGTGTTTGAGCTGTGTTATATTGTGCAGGACTCTAGTGAAGGGAACTTGAGTTACAGAACAGCCCCAAATTACTGATTCTTGGAAGCTGTGTGCTGAAATCTTTATGTGACTGAGTTATAGATCTGGGCTTCAGCTTGTGCCCTCCCTGGTCTCTGCGCAGTTCTCTTTTTTACACACCTGTTTTTGATCTCTGTCGCCCCTGTTCAGTATCCCAGAGCTCCTGCTGGTGTCTCTCCCTGTATTTCATGTTCAGGAGGAATCAGTCCCTGCCCAGATTGCTGTCCCACAGCTCGAAGGCAGCCCAGCAGACATCAGCTGATGCAGGGCAGCTCTCCATGTGTGAGCTCTTACCTCAGAGCCTATAACAGAGCCACGCTTGAACTGCTCATGACCTGTGCTCATATGATCCCAGCTAAGTGACTGAACTCTGCTGTGCATGCTGGAACAGTGCTTGTAAATAAATGCATGGAAGCCCAAAGTAGTAACTGCACGAAAGACAGCTTGAATGTTTCCATCCACATGGAAGTACTTGGGATCTTTTAAGTTTTAAAGCCTCTTCAGCTGAAAATACCCTGAAATGGGCCATAAAGATGGATATCTTTGCTCACCTGAAGTTCTATAGATGTGGCCCTGCTGCTGTGCTAGTTCCCCAGTGGAAGTGCTGGCAACCGGGGAATGTGCATCCCATCAGCCTCTTCCCTTGGGAGTTAAGGAACATCCAGGTAACTATTACCCACTGTAATTCGTTGAGGAGGTTCACGTTTTGCTCTCTTTCCTTTGCCACATTTCATTTCATTAGGTTTTGAGGTTTTTCGTACATAGCAGTCAGCAGTGAGGCAGATTTAGAGTGTTGGTGTGTGACATATTTTTGAAAGGCAGCAAGCACTGATCTTTGGAGTTTAATTTTCTGAAGCAATCCCATCAGCTGTAAGAATAAGGCATGCACTTGCAAATTCTTGTCTGCTTTTACTTTTACTTTCTCTTTTTCTTTTTTTTTTTTAATTTCCTCTCACCACCCTTGAAATAAAGAAACATAAAGACATAGCAAAAGAGTTAGTTTGAGGGTTTGGTGGATATCTTCACCATAACTGTGTGTGTGTAGTATGTGATCTCTGGATCTGCATTCGTGTTCCTTTCTCTTTGTATTTCCTCATCTTCCTGCATTCAGGCAATGCTAATCATGTGATACTTTTGTGACTTGAGGCTTTTTTATTTTTTTGACTCAGACCTAGCTTTTTGTTGGATCCTCCTGAGAAAGCTGAGAAGAAATGAAAATGCTCAAGGAAAAGTGGTGTTGTGGTGTTTGATCTTAAAGGGAAGGGGGCAGGTTCTCTGAGGTGTTTACTTCCAACACAAAATAAAATCATCTTGAGGAGAGGTAGTTTCAAACAATAGCATGGTTTTACTTACAGAACATAATACAATATTGGAGGGACTGCTTTCAGTCAGTGTGTCAGGCTTGCCTATTGCGCTGTACCAGTTGACAGAAATTCAATGAAAAATAAAGCATTAAACTTTTTAGAGCAAGTATGCTTTGAAATATCAATTTGTGCTTTTTAAAACTATCTTTTCGTGTGGCTCCTCTCTTGTGACTCCTGATCTTTCATTCATGTTTAAAATTACAGCAAGAGTATCCCCTTAAAAAATAAAAAGAAGGAACTTTGTTCATCTACATTTGCTGTTTGAATGTGTTTAACTTTATTAATGTAAAAACTGCTCAACACAAATGGGAAGGATAACCTGGTACATTCCTCAGTCTTGCCTGTATCTTGAATGTATCTCAAGCTTAGTTTTTGTTTGCTTCCTTCCTTCAGGTTTTGAATGAAGAATGCGATCAGAATTGGTACAAGGCAGAACTCAACGGAAAAGACGGCTTCATTCCCAAGAACTACATAGAAATGAAACCCCATCCGTAAGTAGAGCTTTTGGGGTAGGCTCCCTTGGTCTTAATCTGGGCATCCTCACGAACAGAAGGATTGTTTTCTGCTAAAATTTTACCAGATCTACTCAAATGTATGGACAGATAAAGGATGGCTGGTGAGTTGTGTGTCTCTGTCTGTAGTGTTTGCTTTAACTCCTTTCACAGTAGCTGCATAGCAGGGTGTTTTGGGAGGCTTTTCTGGTGCTTGCTCTGGCGTTTTTTAGGGTCAGACAGAGCAACCTTGGGGTTAGCAGCCATAAAACCCTTAGCAGCAGAAAACCCTTTGGTAGAGAGTTGTCACTACCACTGGCCCAGGAAAAGTGTCTGTGTTCTTTTGATGATAATCAGTTTTACTTACTGAGTAGCTAAGAGTAAAAATCACGGCATTCACAGCTCAGCAAAAGGTGAAGGGTATTTGGAGCTGAACTTGTATGTCTGTGACATCCTGAGTATAGAATCATGGAATTTTTAGGGTTCAACAGGACCTGTAACAGTCATCTGGTCCAACATCTTCCTCACAAAAACAGGCCGACCTCAGAGTGCTGTTACACAAGTTTTGTTGCCTTGATCTGCTGCTCCAGAGAGCTGTGTTTGAGTAACTACTGTGAACCTTTCCCCCTAGGTGTCACGAACCCAGCATATGAAAACTGTAGCATTTCATGACTAGGTGTTTTCTTTGTGTCAGTTCATGTGTTTCTGCTGTCTTCTGCTAAACTTTGGTTCTGCCAACCTTTGAGATCCTGCAGCATCTGAACAAGAACAGCAAGCTCTGGGTAACAGATTCAAAGGAAGGTTTAGGAGAGAGCAGCAAAACCTGTAATCAGGGTTTTTACAAGGAGCTGTAGTGTTTCATTTGCTCACAAAAGCTGATGATTTATGTAAGTGTTGGCTGTCATTATATAATGAAGATACTGCAGTTAAATGCAATCAAGAATTATTTTTCTAAGGGCCCTTTTGAAATAGCAGAAGGAAGCTTCTGAGGGACTGGGCCCCAAGAAGGGAGAAGAGGTGTCATACTTTAGGGCAGCCAAGAGGGAAGTGAAGCAAGGACGCACAAGGAAATTCTGAAATTGTTTAAAGCCTTGTTTTTTGTAGTAACATGTCTGGTTTACCCTGATTGTATCAGTCCACTGAGGATCACAAATCCACATTCCAATTTCTTTCACATTGATTTGATGCTTATAACTTCTCATGAAAATTTTCCAGGCATTTGAGTTATCCTGCAGTGATGTCTCCTATGATGATCAGTTTATTCTGTGGTCCTCCATGGTATTTTGTTTTAGAGGAATAGAGCTGTCAGTTTTTCACTTTTTTTATAACAAAAGGGAATGAACAATATTTGAGCCTGCAAGTGGGTGAATTAGTGGTTTTTAAGCATAGTTAATTTAATCTTATCTGAAGATGTTTTAAACTGCTGATGGCATCTGGATGGAGGCAGTGCTATGTGTCAGCAATGCTGGGAGTCTTAACTACTGCATTAACAACCCTGGGAAATTATGCAGAAGTTTTTATAGCATAATGTTGGCTTAGTAGTTGTAGCGCGGAGCTCTAGTCATACAGGTCATACAAAAAGCAAACTGCAGGCAGCTGAGCAGTGAGAATGTGCCTTTACTCAGACTATCATCAAATTGTTTTCAAGAGGTTTTGGAAAGAAAGCAACTGAATATGGCTTTAAATCCTGTCCTAGGATCCAAGACTTAAATCCTCCAACTGCACAGCTGGTATTAAATTCAGTGTTTCTCCTTACTTGTATTTTGCAAATGTTACAGATCACTTTGTAACTACCAGCAGATGAAGCTGAGAGGAAAACGTGGCACCTCTCAGTAACCAGACTCACCTGAGGATTAACCTGAAGGGTTAATCTGAATTGCCACCTCAATTAACAAAGCAAAGACTGAGCAGAGCTAGGCAGGACAGAGAAGAGCTACAGGAAGCTCTGGGCAGGGAGGTTCCTGTGAAGGCACAGCACACCTTGCTCTTGAAGGGGGCAGGGGAAGACTTCGCTGTTCATGAAACACACCATGGATCTGATCCAGGTTTCTCAGGTCTTTGTGTTTGTTATCAGCTTGTCCTGGGGATATTGCTGAAGTCTCACTTTGCAGTACTGTAATTTCTCTGGGGGAACTCGGCCAAGTGAAATGATTGTGCGAAGTGAAGCCGAAGGAATTGCCAAAGTGCCGATTGAGGGGAGGCTGGGAGTGATGAGAACCTGTGCTGTACAATCGGTGCAGCTCCCTCTGGCTGTGCAGCATCAGCAGGAATGCCTGCATTTGCTTCTGCAGTGCTGACAGGATGAGTTTCACCTGCATTACAGAGCTTGTTGGAGTCAAGCCTTACCAGGCTTAGCCCTTCAGAGGAAAAGTTGTGGGAATGTCATGGTCACTTTGCCTAATTCTCCACAAGTGATTTTTTACATGCTATGATGTTTGTTAATTTTTTCAAACATTCTGTAGCAAAGATATGTGCACAACACTTCTGCTGCTTTACAACTGTTTTCTTAAGTAGACAGTAGCCCTGCAAAATAACTTCATTTGTTTCATCTCTGGGGTTTTCTTTTCATTTTTTAATTCCAGTTCTTTTACTCTGGCTAATATGGTAGTAAAGCCATAAAACTGCAAGGAAGCTCAAGAATTGTGAAAGATTTTTAGTCTTTCTATTTGAAGTACCTTAGAAGCAGCTGACAGAAAACTTAAGTAGTTTGGCATTATCACTTCGGAAGTGTTATTTCTTTTAAAAGAATAATACACTTCTACTTTGTAGTGATTCAGTAAAATTTAGTGGGAAAACAGGTAAACTGTTGAGACTTCAGAAAGGATTCTATTAAGCTCTTTCAGGCTTTCCTTCTTAATTTACAGAGAAAAGTGAGGTTGTTTTTTGTTTGTGTTTAAGATGAGACTTCATCACATGAGAGTAATTGAGAATTATTTGGGAACTAAACAGGATTAAGACACTTTGTAAACAAGAAATATGGCAAGATATCTAAAATAATAATATAAAGCTTGCTTTAAGCAGCATTTGGCAGAGAGGAATTCAAGACTTCCTTGTCTTTCTGACGGTAGTGCCAAAAGCCCAGGAGATTAAATACTACCTTTGAATTCTGAAGGAGTTTCACTTAATAGTTTCCCTTGGTTGATTTTGAGGGCAGCAGAGTGCAGTGAGGGGCAGGTGGGTCTCCCGTGGTGGTCTGCCACCACCTCAGCTCAGGTGACAAGAAGCAGCACAGGTGCTAAGCCACCCAGAGTGTACAAAATGCCATGAAGTTCTTGATCACTGGAATTAGGATGGTTGAAGGAGGAAGCTTTTCCTTTTCATTCCAGGGGATAAAAAGTACACAATGAGAGTTTCAAGCAAGTAAAGTGTGTTTGGTAATCAAGTCATCAGTCCTTCTTCAGCTCTAAAGGTAGTTTCCTCTTAGAGGATCTGGTGACTTTCTCACGTCATGAGAGCACCAGCTTCTCTAAAGAATGACTGTTTCAGGAAGGATTCTGCAACTCCTGCCTTGTTGCTGCAGCAAAACCTTCACTGCAGACAGTGGGCTGTGTGAGTGGAGCTCTTGTTAGGAAATGCTCTCCTCTAAGGTCATCTGCGTGGGTGTGGGTGTGATAAGTGCTGCTGTCCTGTGTGATCTGTTCCTCAGAGCTGAAAGCTCTGCTTTTTAGTTGTGAAGATGCTTCTGCTTTTCTCATGCCATGTGACCTACCACTCATCCCTTCTTTGCCTTTAATCTTGGATTAGTCTGGAAATGCAAATGTAAATGGGGGCAAGAATCCCGTGACCAGGCTGTTGGTCAGTGCTGACGGTCTGGTGGCCTGAGGTAGGGTCAGCCTTGGTGTCATGGTCGGCCTGTGGCTGGTGAGAATTTTGGATATGGTTTCCATGAGGCAGCTACTTCAAGTGACTCCTTGTGTGAAAGCTGCTGGATTGTCCTGCCCGTGGGAGAAAGCAAGAAAAGAGGCTCTTGAAACAAGTATCATCAGCATTTTTTCTGGAACAGGATCCATGCCTAGCTCAGCAGTCCTCTGCAATGGAGCAGAGAGACCTTGAAGGAACTTTTCTCACTTGGTCTGTGTGTAACTGCAGTCCTGGCACCTGCCTCAGCTTTCTGACAGATGATACCTGTCTTGAACCGTAGGACTCTAGTAGGGCTCAGAGATTGGACTCTGGGCTGCAGGAGCAAACAGCTGCTGGATGAAGATACTGATTCTCTCTACTGAAGTAGATGTGTCTTTACCACCTGATCTGAAAGAGACTAGAAATTGATTTAGATACAAAATGCACTTTCCACTTGAGCAAAATGAGGCAGTGCATAGACAGGATCTTGTTTCCAGAGCTGTGATGTTTCTGGCTCTTCCATGAAAGGATTAAAATTCTTAACTTTTCCTGTTGTTTTCTTCTCCTCCCCACACAGGTGGTTTTTTGGAAAGATTCCCCGAGCAAAGGCTGAAGAGATGTTGGGCAAACAGAGACATGATGGTGCCTTTCTCATCAGGGAGAGTGAGAGTGCTCCTGGGGACTTCTCCCTTTCAGTCAAGTAAGTCATGCCCAGGAGCAATTGTGTGCTAATCAAGCATCTGCTGCTCCTTTGGACTGGTGAGTAAAGAGCAGGTGATTGTCAACGCTGAGGAGCAGGAATAATCTCACAGATGCCCTACAGCATTCCTGTTCTTCTAGTGACATTTATTCGCTCTCTAATAGAACAAGTATCTTTGCAGCGAGCCCACAGGACTGACCTGGTGGCACGTGGCTCACACAGGCCCAGGCACTGCCTGGTGGCTTCTTTGTGGATCCCATTCCTCTTTCTTACAGCCACAACGCACCCAGTACGGACAACCTCCCATCCTCCTTCATTCCTCCTCTGCAGTGCAAGTTAATTACTTTATCTTCCCTCTGTGTAGTACATTTGCAAGTGTGTTTTTCTCTGCTTGGCACATGCTTTGGTGATATTCCCACTGGCAAGCACTGGGACATGGAGCTGTGGAAACAGAGGTCCATTTGAACTCTCAGAAGCACATTCCACATGGGTTAGCAAGAAATTCTTCTCTGTGGGGGTGGTGAGGCCCTGGCACAGGTTGCCCAAAGGAGCTGTGGCTGCCCCATCCCTGGAAATGTTAAATGCCAGGTTGGACAGGGCTTGGAGCAACCTGGTCTAGTGGAAGGTGTCCCTGCCCATGGGAGGAGGGATGGAATGAGGTGATCCTTAGGTGATTCCCAACACAAGCAATTCTGTGATTCTCTGATCTGAAGTCACTCAAATAGAGGTCTTAGAAACTTGAAAAGGTATGTGAAGTAATTTAATGTAGGATGGGGGTGGGAAGGAATCTGTCCACAGCGGTTGATTTTGGCTTTTTTTTTTCGATTATAAATTATTAATTATTTTCTATAATCTTCCTATTTTCTACTATAAATAAAGATTTTCTTTATAATCCTTACAACATTTTTTATTATTCATGTGCAATTCCAGCTGGCTCTGTTTTCTGTGGCTGTCGGTGATCTCTTTCAACAAGATTTGTTTCTTTTTTTCTGGTCATCTTTGGTCTGTAACCAAATTTTTGTCCTTCTGTACAGCAGCACTGAGTCATGCCAGCAAACTGGATTAAAGCCACTGATTTTAGAGATGTTGTATTTCTGTCTTGGATGGAGTCATCTGGGCTGAAATATTAGATATGAATGGAAGCTTCAGTTGCAGAAAGTGCATTCCTTTAAGAAACAGAAAGTTAACAACGGCATAGCTGGGCCTCCCTGTTCAGCCTGGTGTTGCCATCTGGTGGTAATGTCTCAGTCAGGTGAATTTTACTGTGTGTATAATTTAGGAAAGTCCTTTTCCTCAACAGTGATCTGTAGGATTTGAAATGGTGAGAAGCTCACAGGTTGAGGAAGGCAGAGCAGAGGCAGCACCCAGGAGTTGTTCCAAGGCAGTGTCTGCTTTCCCCACTGATCTACAGGAGCCATGCATGCCAAGGGGGAGCAGCTGTCTTCTGTTCTCAGTGTTTTAGGCTGAAGTAAAAGTACCAATGTGCCATTCATCTGGAAAATCCCAGTGGACCTTTCCAGAGTTCCTCTTTTTTCAGAGTAAAACCGTTGGAAATGTAGCTTCAACTGAATGCCATCATTTGTCAGAAAAAATTGTTAACATGCAATTGAAGTTGCTGGCTTATGTGTGCAGCATCATCTTTGAACATTTTGGGGGTTGAGGGGGTCTTTTTGTTACATTTTGTTTTGGGATTTTTTTTAAAGACCAGAGAGGTCCTTTTGTTTCATAAGAGAGCCCTTTGCACAAGTCCTTGCTGGTTGCCAGAAGAGCCAATCCTACCCTCCCCGTGGCAGTGTTTTCCCAGGAATTTGCCTGTCATGGCACTGGTGCTTATGCATTGCATTGTTGCACGTAGCCAGTGATGCTGTGGGAGGGGAGAGACTGTGACTGGGAGAAGCAGAGGACCATGGCAAGAGCAGCACAGACTGAAAGTGGCTTGAGTCAGTTGTGAAACCGCTGGGTGTGAAGAGCTAAACCAAAGTGCTTTTGCTGTTTGACTGGAAATCCTGTGTTTGGGGGTGTGAAGTGGAAGACACCAGGGTGCAGCTGTGTTACTGGGACCTTGCAAAGTCCATGGCATTTGTCCTTGAGATTCTCTGCACCATCTTCAGTGACACAGGTGACAGCATATGTAACACACATCAAAAAATACGTGTGATGCCAGCTGTGGGATTGCATCTATGTTATCAGTGTCATTGACAGTTTTCACTGTGCCCTGCAGGACCTTTTTGTTCCAAACTCTGTGCTGATAATCCCAAAAGGAGTTCTTCGTGGCTAATAATGGGCTCTTTTGTGTTCTTCATTCTTTCCACACAGGTTTGGAAATGATGTGCAGCACTTCAAGGTGCTTAGAGATGGGGCTGGCAAGTATTTCCTTTGGGTGGTGAAGTTCAATTCTTTGAACGAGCTGGTAGATTATCACAGATCCACATCTGTCTCCAGGAACCAGCAAATATTTCTCCGGGACATTGAGCAGGTGCCACAGGTAAGAGAAGTGTCCCTGCAGAGTGCTCTGTTCAGGCTACTGCAACCACAGTCTGAAGTGGG
The DNA here is from genome assembly GCA_013397845.1 of Melanocharis versteri. Classification (NCBI taxonomy): domain Eukaryota; kingdom Metazoa; phylum Chordata; class Aves; order Passeriformes; family Melanocharitidae; genus Melanocharis; species Melanocharis versteri. The sequence goes on from VZTG01000035.1 coordinate 120,602, forward strand.
ATCGCATTTTAGAGTAAATGAGTAAGGATGGAAAGAAGCTGACTGACTTTTTTTTACCTGTGGAAGTGTATCTTTAGATCCTGCAGTCAAAATTATAGTGGTAAATAAGCTGCATTCTTGTGCAAAGCCTACCTGCACTCCTGGTCTCCCTGGAGTTAAGGCAAAATTATTGTTGCTGCTTGAACATTTGGCTTGTTGTAATGTTTATGGATTCTGTTGCAGGAAGATCATCTGATTCCTGTGAATTAAAAATGGATTTACTCCTGTTATAGGGCACAGTAAGAAAGGATAGGGAAGTGCTGGGTTAATGGTTGGACTTGGTGATCTTAGAGGTCTTTTTCAACCTAAACAATTCTGTGATTCTGTTCTTATTTATACCTGATCATAGCCAGAAGTGCAGCCCTCAGTGGAGGGTTTGGTACTTCCTGAAGAGGTGGTTACAGCGTATGGAGCATCTCTGGTTTGGATCTAGCCAGTGTGGAGAGAATCCAAAAATTATTGTGAAGTGCCAGCAAAGCAGCTTGTGTGTATCCAACTCTTTATTTTGTTTCATTTCCCAGGTTAATAAGAGTCTTATATTTCATGTAACTGCATGTTTTGTCAGTTCTGGATAAATCCTTTTGCTTCCTTGTACAGCATTCTGGTTCTAGCCTGAAGACAAGGGGTGTGGAATTGGTGCAGCTGTCCAGGTGCTACAGGCAACTTTGTCACAGTTTGTCTGAACTGAAACTTGGCTCTGCAATGCCAGGTCAGGGATAAACAGGGTGAGAAAACAGCTGGCTGAAAAGGACAAGCATGAAGAGACCTTCCTGGCCTCACGATTTTAAGACTGCAAATGTATTTTAAATGAACTGTTAGCTTTTCCATCAGAATGGAAGACTTGCTGACCAGGCAAAATGTTCTGTGACAGAAGAGTTAAGGAAAATGTGTAATATGTCAAGAGCCAGTTTCTAGGGGGAACTTTGTGCAGATCAGTAATATTTGTGCTGTCAATCATGAAAACAGGACAAGTAAACAGCAAGACTATTGTATTGCAATAGAACACAGAGTTACAGTAGGCCACAAGGAGTGAAAAATACTAGAAAAACATCAGAATCTTCTGCTCTATTTCAGCTCTTTCACAGAAACTTGACTTTTTTCTGAGGAGTTGTATAGCCTGTGCTTTGCTATTTTAGCACCTTGTTGCAGCTGTTGGGAGCTGGCTTGCAGGGAAAGGGAACAGCCCAAATGTTTATTGTTAAACTGCGGTGTAAGAGCAGCTCCTGCCCGCGGGAGCTGGTGCCTGCAGTGCCCTGGGTGATTCTCACTGTGTGTGTGTTTCTCTTTCCCCTTTCAGCAACCAACATACGTTCAGGCCCTGTTTGATTTTGATCCCCAAGAGGAAGGAGAGCTGGGCTTCCATCGCGGAGACTTTATCCAAGTCCTTGACAATTCTGACCCCAACTGGTGGAAGGGAGCGTGCCGCGGACAGACGGGCATGTTCCCACGCAACTACGTGACCCCAGTGAACCGGAACATCTAGAGATAAATATTAGAGATTATTTAAGGAAACCAGAGAAACAGTAAATACACATACAGAGCCTAACTGCAGCCAGTGACCTAAAAAATCACACGGCGGTAAAAGCGGAGTCACCTTTCACCGTGAGGTGATCCTCCTTCCCTCAGTATGGAACTTCAGGGGCGGGGGGGAAGAGTTCAACTTACACACCAAAACTTATCTTAATGGAAAAAAAAAAAGGAAAATAAAAAAAGGAGAGAGAGAGAAAAAAATGAAAATAACAAATTTCCTCAGCTGCTCCTGGGTTATCCCCTTTTATTCACTCTTGTTGCGAATGAGTGTTTTAAGGTCACTTAAGGTCTCACCACCACAACTCTTCCTGTTTCCCCCTCCTCCTCTGTCCATCAGTGCATGAAGTTTTAATGCCATATAAAGTCCTAGCCATGCAGTTAAAGGAAAAGGGAGAAACTCTGCTGGTATTTTCTCTCTCTGCAAACGGTCTTCATTTGACATGAAGGGACATGAGAGAAGAACCAAATCCACAGTCCTGCCTTTAAAAAAAAACAAAAATCATCAGTCTCTGCTTTTGCCTTCAACATTCAGCATTTCTTGCCTGGGAAAGATGAGGTGTTAATCTAATTTTTATTGTCTCTTCTCCTTTGGCACTTTCTTCTGAAGCTCAGCAGCTTCCAAACAGAGGAAGGGAGAAGAGTTGTGTGGCTTTTTGTTCTCTTTTTTTCTTTCGAGTCACAGAGCTGCTTTGAGAAACTCCAGCGTACAACTGAAGTTTATTAATGCTGTGCTGACAGCTTTTTTGTTTTTTCTTAAAGGTGTACGGTTGAGCACATTCTGTAATTTTTTCCATAGTGCCTTTCCCTCATTTTCTTTTTTATTATTTTTTAAGTTAAAAGGACAGTCCAGAGCTTTTCAGAGGGGTTTTTTTTTCTGCCTATGTGTAAATAAATACTTTGGGGGAAGGGGGCAAAGGAGGGTGGTTTTATCAATGGACACTCGAGAAAAATCTACAAACAGAGATGGAGCTTTAATCTTCAGATTTGTCTTACTGTTCAACTTCCCGTATTCCAAGGAAAATAAAATCAAGGCATTCAAGTGGCAACTTAGGCTGCTCAGAGGTGGAGAGCTGCAACCAGGAGCCTCAAAAGAAGTAAGAGAAAGGGGAAGGTTATGATCAGGGAAAATGAGGAAGAATATTTTGGGGAGGGAGGGTTAAGGGGGGAATTTGAGAAATAATAGCCCTGAGATGTCCTACAAAATGTACATTCCTTTGGTGGAAAACTTCATAATGCAGAGAAACCTCAAGAAATAGTGCTTGAAAAAAACTTTACGCTCTTAGTGAATGTTTCTACGTGATGCATGTGATCAGCCTGTCTCCTCGGCCTGGATAGGCAGTATTTGCAGTCGTGTTGCTCTTGACAAGTGGAGTTGGCATCCCTGTTCTCCAGTCTCTCCTCCCTCCTCAGGTCAGTGTTCCTGTTGAAGTAGCTCCCCGCCCGCTCCCGTTCACAGCAGGCTGTGTGTGACTGTTCTCCCCACCCTGCACCCCTGGGGCATTTCTGGTGGCACTTTGCTCCTCACCAGAGCAGTGTGACATTAAATTGGACAGAAGGAAAGCAATCAGCCCGCAGCGCTCTCTGTGCCAATCTTCAGTTGCGTTGTTTTTCCCTCGGTGCCGTTTGGCTGGATCCCTTCACCCCACCAACGCATCCCAACCTGCAGTGGAGATCTCCTCCCGCCCTGCCTCTGCACGGGCAATCTTTTGTTGGAGGGTGCCTTTTTTTGTACTAAGTGTTAACAAAAGTTTTACTCCTGAGATGGACTCTGCCTTACACTTTAATTTTCCAGCAAATGAAAGAGAGAGCTACCCTGTAGAGTATTACTTTCTCCCCCTCTCCTTGCTAGCTGTCACTCACTTTCTTCCCACTTTGTAAAGTGATTGGAAAAGGAATCTATGGCATTCTACACCTGGACCATTTGATTGTTTCCTTATTTTGGAATTGGTGTATATCATGCAGCCTTGCAGACATATGTCTTGTGTGTGTATATATATTAAAAAAAAATTCCGTGTTTAAATAAAAAAAAAAGGCCTATGTACTTAATCCTTTAACTCTGCAGCAGCATTTGGTAGATAGTAATTAACTGTGAATAATAAATATACATTGAATTCTTCACTTGAGCATCTGTCTGTTATTTCAGTTAACTGAACAAGCTGTTACTGAGCTTGTAGTTCCGACACTTCTGGAGCCTTTTGCTGAAAGGGGGAGGTGGCTGTTGGGCTGGTGTAAGCACAGCAGCCAGGCTCAGGCTGTTGTGGCTTTGGCTCTGCTCCATCAGGGCCCTGCAGGTTGTTTTCACCTCTGTTACCTAGAGAAGAACAGCTCTGTTGTGCTACAAGGTGTGAGGGCAGCTCTCTGGAGCTTCTCCCCAGCCTTTGCTAATGGCCAGAAAGTGCCTGTGACAATGAACATTGTAGTCAGTTTTAACATACAATAGGAAAAGGCCCACGTGGGAGTTTTGAGTGGTTTTTAAACCGTTGCTCTTAGTTATTATGCTTAAATGCTGATGATGTCAAGGTGGAAATGCCTGGATATTCCTAAGATTAGTTCTTTATTTTTCTTTTTTTGTGCCAGAAGTCAGTATGGAAAATTCACAGTGTGGCTTGAAGCGCTTGGCTTTTTTTGTAATGCTGTAGCAGAACATGTTGCTCGAAGTGATGTGTTACTGTAACTTTGGTTTCTTAGAAAATCTTTCTTCCTCTGTGCTTCGTAGGGACAAGAGCAGGTTCGTTGGGCTGCGGTTGTGTAAGGTGGAGGTGGTGGTGGGAGCAGTGCCAAGGGCAGCGTGTGCTCCGTGCTGACCTTCCTCTCTTGCAGCCCTGGCTCATGGGACCAGAGAAGGGCGACAGAGCTGGGGAAGAGTCTGGATCGCAAGTGTGAGCTGAGGTTGTTTAACCTGGAGAAGGGAAGGTCCAGGGGTGACCTTTTTGCTCTCTACAACTCCCTGATAGGAGGGTGCAGCCAGGTGGGAGTCGGCCTCTTCTCCCAGGTAACAAGTGACAGGACATAATCTGAAACTGCGCCAAGGGAGCTTTAGGCTGGAGATCAGGAGGAATTTCTTCATGGGAAGGGCGGCCCAGGGAGGTGTCTAAGGAAACAGTAGATGTGGCACTCAGTGCCGTGGTCTGGCTGAGGAGGCGGTGCTGGATCCCAGGCTGGGCTCCGTGGTCTCAGGTGTTGTCCAGCCCCGTTGATCCCGTGGTTTTGAGGCCGCCCCATCCGGCGCGTGTCGCGGGCTCCGGGCGGGGCCGGCGCGGGCGCCGTTCCCGGGACTACATCTCCCA
>VZTG01000037.1:0-12275 GCA_013397845.1 Melanocharis versteri
ATTTTAGGACAGAGGCTGCTTTATACCGTTATTTTTTGTGGTGTTTTGGGGCTTTTAGGTGATTAGCATAACTCAGGTGCCTGGCAGTGCAGCTCTGATGCCCTGCTGTGATACCAAAAACACCGAGGGATGTGAAGGTGTGGCTGATACCTCTGGTAGTGCTCTGTGGTAGATTTTCCACACCACACCCATGAATTAAAAGAAGTGAAATACTTGATAAGGAAAGTGATGGCCAAGGGCTGAAGCAGTGCTGTGGTGTGCAAGGGGGATCTGTTTGCCCACAACTATGGAAGAAGCTCTCCTCAAATACTGTTTGTCCTGACTAAGCAGCACATTGCTTTATCTGCTGATGAGCTGACTTCCCTGTTATTCCAAGAGGAACCACGAGTTTCCAGATGCTTTTGCACTGCTCATTTTCCTAGAGGAAGAGCTGCTGCAGTGGAACCTAAGCCAGCAGCAAGCCATTACAGAAATGGACTTTGGGTCCTTGCAGGAGGCAAACCACAGGTGTTTACCCAGGTGGCTGCACCTCGTTCTCTGGCCATCGGTGACCGAGCAAGTGCTTTTCTTCTGGGGAAGACATGCCAGATCCAGCTGGAAATACCACATGATGGAGTGCTTAACATGCTTAACATGCCCTGTCATCCCCATCATCATCATCATCATCACCATCATCATCTCCTGTGGCTGGGTTTCCTTATTTGCCAAATTGCCTGCTGTGCTTTAGGTCGAGCTGTGTCAGCTGCCAGTTCCACCTACTCAGCTGCCCTTGGCAAAGTTGCCTCCACGGCGTCAGGGAATTCTCTGTGCCACGCTGACACCAAGGTGTTGATCTCATTAACGGGCTGGTGCATTCATTGCTGTTCTGGTTTCCAGTGCTAACAGGTGTCCAACATTTAATTCCTCCCATTCACAGGCACGTGTGAGTATCTACAGCAACCTCCAGAGAAAAATACGGATCTGTTACAAAATGCTGAAATCGCTTCTTTTCTTTGCCTCAGGTGTCACCTAGAAAGGTAACCCAGCTTGTCCTAAACCCATTTGGAAAACAAATTTTGGCAAGAAACCTGATCCTAAAGGCTTATGTTACCAACACCTTGACATTCCCCCTCTTGCTCCCCTGGGTCTGCTTTTGGCTTAATCTACTTTTTGCTGTCACTGCCTGAGCTGCAGCTGGCCTGACTCTGTTTTAGCCACGCAGAACATCCTAACATATTCAAGGCTGGAATTTCTTCTGGGAATGGCATAAAAATTGGAGGTTTTGCTGAGGTCAAGGACAATTGAGCTGTAAGTATTCATAAAAGCTTTAAAATGAAAATATGTAACTGAGGGAAGTGGGAGCAGATTTATTTGTTTTTACCATTACCAGTTCAATCTGGGACAATTCCAGTTCATACAAGTTGAGCAAAGAGAATGTTAAAACTTAGGAGGGGATCAGAAATATTTTTGTGTTTTGTTTGCTCCAATAGGACCCGAACCAAGTTTCAAATTTCTTTAATACTGGTATACTTATTGGCATTGAAAACCAGGGAAGGGATTTTTTTCCTTAAAAAAAGTAACAAAACTGAGAATTTCAGTGTCTTCAAGGAAGAAGCAGAACAGGAAAGTCAATGTGACATGATGAAACATAAAATTTTGGCAGCTCCAGGATTTCTTTGGATTAGCTATTTCACCCAAATCTGCAATTTACCCACACTCTTGATGCTTCAGCTGCAGGAGAGTATTTCCTCTCTTTGGTACCTCCCATTGCTTTAAATTAAGACCTCAAAAATCCACAATTTTCAGCAAGTGTGTTTTCCCTCTGCTCACTGCCAACACTGTGGAATGCCACATTCACGCAGCTGGGGTCTTGTTATTAATTGCTGTAATGATTTAGAAGGGCAAGAGACTCCTACAAGAGGGTAATTTTCCCCCAGTTCATTCCATTTTACATGGAACCCCCATGTGCTCACCACTTCAAAGGTTTTAACAAACAACAAAGGAAATAAAAAGGAGTAACTGCACCAGCTCAGACCATCAAGTAATGCTCTGCACCTTGGGACAAACAAGATCCTTTGTAGGTGGTTCTTTTCCTGGAATGTTGGCTGAATAAAGATCCTGCTTATCCTGGTGCTAGAAAGTAGGAAGTGGGTAATTCAGGGAAGGATGAATCAATAACTCTCCATTTCATTGTTGTGTTCTCAGCCTCTGCTGGCTTCAGGGGGAACTTTGAAAGGTTTAAACATTTGTTACAGCGCAGAAGGAACCACTAATTGTGTGAATTTTTAGTAATGTACAATGGATCTGGTTGGTTTGTTGGTTGATTTTATTTATTTCAAGATGAGGAGCCCAAATGAGCCCAAGTCTTGAAGTCAAATGCCCTCTTCTGGCCAAGAACTGATTTTCTTACTGTTTAAAATTAGGTGTTTAATACGAGAGTTTGTTCTAAACAAAATTCCAGTTTAACTGCATACAATTTTTGTTGCTGATGTTGTCTTGTGAAGCAGGTCAGATTGCTGGATTAAGCCATTCCTGTTTGACAGACGGCTGTTTTCTGCCAAATCTTCATACTGTGAGCCTCAGAGGAAAGAAAGCCAGAAAATTAGTGAGTCAGGAAAGAAAGCAGAGTCACTTTTGTGAGAGTGTATTTTAATGTACGTGCTAAAATCAGGGCCAAAGATTCTATGCAAAACCTCTGCATGAATGTATCCTGAAAATCTCACAGCCATGATAGAAGTGAAAACTACAGGGCATGCCCAAGGTCATAACAGAAAAAAAAAATCACAATAAGGTCAAGGTTTCAACCCAAATTTAATGAGTTTTCATCACCTGTGACGAACGAGACAATTTCAGACTCTAAGGCACCCGAGTTCAGTCAGGGAGGGGAAAGGGAGAGTGGGAACATGCTAATTCATGGGAACTATAAGTGCAGGAGGACATTCCCCCTCCAGGGACATGACTTTGCCTTCTAACAGATGGCCACAACTTTTTGCCTCTCTTTTACCCTTTTTCTTTGGCACAATCTTGGCATGCAGCTGCCTTAAGCGTCGAAAAAGTGAGTTTGTCACTCCAAAACGTCCTGTTGAAAGCGAGCAGGAGACCTCTTCCACTTATTTAGCTGGCGTGTGCTCTGTTTAAAGAATGCATGCTTTCAAGAAATTCAGGAAGTTATGGAAAGCAAGGAGCTTGAGGATGAGCAATGAGCTTCCAGCTAAAACTTGGGTTTCACAGCTTATCATGAAAATGATTAACTGACTTCTACATTTTTTTGCGGAACGGTAGAAACTGTGGGCTGGGAGGTGAAGAGCAGACTCAAACACTCCAGAGTTATGGGTTTAGCTCAGAAGGCCACAGACCTCAGGAATACGTGGCAGCTCATCAAATACACCTCTCAGCCTCTACGAGGCAAAGCCGCAGCTCAGATTTCCATGGAAGCCCCTTCTCTGGATGGGGAAGGGTGTGAGGATTGACCAGCAGCTCGCCTTGTACTTCCCCGACACTCCTGAGAGACAAGCAGTGGGAAGATCCTGTTCTTTGTGTGCTGAATGAGCAGCCACGTGAAAAACTCCCGGAGCTGGAACCAGGGGCTGCCTTGCAATGTCCGTATTTAAATGTGTGTTATTTTCCTCGTGGATTAAATCTGTTCTTTAGCTGTGAGTTCCAAAAGAAGGAATGTAGCGTCTTGGGGCTTTTTCCAGGTGGTAAAAGCCAGTCTCAGGGTAAAAGGTGAAACTGTTTCTATGGGAAAAACAGGCATGTAATGGCAGATACTTATATATAAGGTAGGATGTGTCAGACAGTGGAGAAGGGAGGAGCTTAAAAGCAGCGTTTACAATTTTTTTCTTTCAGCAGAAAGCCTTTTAGAATGATGCAGAGAGAGGGATCAAAGTCTTGCAAAGGCACTGTGATGAGGTATCACGCATTGCTTCTCAGTGAGAAAACTCCCAGCCCCACTTCTGCCGCTGGACCCTGCATTCAGGCTTTTACAGCTCTGGGATTGCTACAGCTCCCTCTGAACGAGTGGGGTCTGTCCTCGCTGATGTCCTCCAAAATACAGGTCAGCTGTCCAGACCAGGTTCCACTGTCACAGCCTCAGCATGGGCATAGGACGTGTGATGGAAGAAATTTCCCCTGGATTAAACAGTATGCTTGAAGCCTGAGACATGTCATTTAATTTTAAAAAACAAACAAACAAAAAAAAACAACCATAAGACGCACTGTTTTCTCTCCTTCCTGCCACTCCAGCATGCTTTTCCCAGGAAATTCCATCTTCAAAGTCACTTCTTCATGAGATGCACAATCTCCTTCCTCCAGGCCAGTTGCAGTGCCATAAGCCCTGGAGCCTCTGCTTTGTGAGTTTACTGCGTAATACACAACAAATTTGTCAAGATGTGTGGCTTCAAAAGGTTTCTCAATATAGGTGCATATTCCACCGACAGAAGAAATATGAGGTTGGGTAAACTGACACAACATTTACACACTTTTTTGTTTTTCCTGTTTCCTGTTTATAGTCTCTTTTTGGGTACCTGAAGAGGGTTTCTGTGACAAATTTCTGCATCTTGTGTAGATACACTTTTTTTCTTTTTTTAAACAGAGTCCTGAGCTATGAAAGTTTTCTCCTCTGCTGCCTTTTGTGTTCAAGTTTACATTTTACATTCCTCTTGAGCCTACCTGCATTTCTCCCCCTGAAGTACCTCAGGTTGCTTTCAAGCCTTGCTGTGAACACCTGATTTACCCATTCTTTGGCTTAAGGGTTTTTTTTCCTGTCTCCAGACTACCACCATGGAGAAAAACCTGGAATGGCAGTTTTTCCACACCCTGAGTGAAGGCTCCTGCTGCTCTCTGAGTTGGCAGCCCTGATCACATGAGCTGGATTTCTCACTTTACAAAGCTTTCTCTGGTACATCACTGTCTGAGCCTGAATTCAGCACAGTAAATGTGAATCCAGCATGGAAGAAGGAGAGATCATTTTGATGACAGCTCTTGATCACAGTCAAAAAGGGGATTAAACTCTGTGTGGAAAGGAACACAAGCATGTTCCAAGTGCAGCAGTCTATGTGGAAGGGGATTTTCAGAGGAGAAGGGAAGGAACAAGGAAAAAGAGTTTGTGGATCTGACTCTTTGACCTAGAAGCTGCTTGGAGAAAAAGGGACAGATGCAACTGGGTTTACAAGAAAGGATCCTGAAAAAAAATAAGTGACTTCACTTAAATTCTGCTACTTGGCGTCTGCTGATGGTCTGAATTCTTATCAGGTGTGTTGGTGCTGCCACAGTAAGTGCACACATGGCATCTCCTTGTTTTGGAGAGGCCACAGAACCAGTTAGTGAGGTTAGACACAAAATGTCATCCAGACCACTCTGACATCCCCCAGCCCTGCCAGATGAAGACCCTGGCCCCTCTACACAGGCTGACTGAGGTGCTAGAAACATTCTTATCGCCCTCTGTTCCCTGCGTGCGCACATTCTTATCTGTATTATACAGAAATTACCATTTCTGACAGAGCCTGCGAAGTCCTAATTTAATCTACAATGGGTTAAATGCCCACTGTGTGACATTTTACAGCTCAGAAACAGACAGCTAGGCAGCCTGTGCTGCAGGCATGTAACAGGTACGAGCCAGTATCTACGAGGCAGTGAGAGCACTTTGAGCTTTTGGAGCAAAGCCAGGCTTTAGTCATTCTTTCCCAAGGCTAATCCTGTGGAGTGCTCGTCCTCGTCCTCGTGCTGGTTTAATTTATCTGAGCATAATGGTGCACACTATCTCTCCTTTAGAGTGGGCAAGAGAGGAGGTGAGGCAACGACAGCAAACCGAAGCGCAGAACCTAAACGAAATGAACACCTTGGCGGAAGGATTTATCTCCAATCCGAGGATTAACCCTGCTGTTTTCTGCTTAAAAACGTCAGAGTGCTGCCTCTCCTTTTGTTTGGGTTGGTGACTAAGAGCTTCACCCGTTGGTGGGAAAGTCAGATCCCTCTGACACATTCTTGATCTGAAGAGGAGCAACCTGTGTGAGCAGGGGCCACGGCTCCCTGTGTCAGAGCAGAGTGGGGCTCCCTCCACACAAGGCAAAAACCATCCCATGCACCAGTTTTTAAAAGAGGGTTTGGGGTTTTTTTTTCAAATCCTGTTTCACTGTGAGGTAAGGGACACTCTAGACTTCCAGGATGGATTATTTCTGGGGGTATGTCTTCGAAGCTGATCCTGAGACACAATAAATAACACGCAGTTATTGGTGAAACATGAACCACAAGGCTTTTATTGAATGAGGTACTGAGGTAGGATCCTGGAGTAGCTGTGAAGGAAGCATAGCTCTGCAGTTATCCTGATATAACAGCATCTTTCAAAATAATCGATAACCACAGCAAAAATTTTGCAGTAACCCAGTGTGCTAATCAGTGAGGACATGGGATATGGGATCATTTAATCATGTTTACACAGACTTTTCTATTATAATAGGAAGTGTTCAGTGATATCACCATAAATCTTTGCCAGAAGTTCACTTGTAGCATGTCTGGCTGCCCCTGTGAAAGAAAAGGTGTTCTCTAAATGCAGGGGAAAACAGGGGACAGAGTCTCCTCCTGCTTCCATCAGTGCACCCTACAGTCTCACACAGAGCTTTGAAGAAGTTATCCAGCGGAAAAAAAATAAAGAAAAACAAAGTAAAAAAAGAAAAAAAAAGAAAAAAAGAGAAAAAAAAAAAGAAAAAAAAAAAAAAGAGTTTACACATTTAAGAGCTCGCTCTTAATCTTGGCATTGTCATTTTATTGAGATTTCATTTTCATGACACCACATGGACCCAGGCGAATGCAGGAGCACTAGGAATGGCCCAGACCCATCCAAGCACCACTTGTGCCACTGGCACCATGCCTAGGGACTCGTAATCAAAGCATCCAAAATGTACAAACCGCGGGGCGTTGTGCACCTCAAACAACGTGCCTGGCACCAGAGAGCTCCTCCTGAGCCCTTTCACAAAAATAGGCTGCCACAGCCAAAACAGGATGGTGTGCCTGACTGACATNGAAAAAATACCAAACCATTAAACATTATTTAAACAAATGTTGGAATAGCTTTCCAGAGAAGGGAAGCTCATGGACATCCACAGATATTTTTTTTTTATGGAAGGCTGGAGACAATTTGTGCAGGAAAAACTGCCCAGTATCTCATGTGGAGCATTTGTGATAGTCCCTTCAAAACTTCAAATTAAGAGCTTTGACAATCCTCACTCTTTCTTTGCTTTCTAGTGTACACGTGAGAAGATGAAAAAAACGTAATTTAGAAATGGTAATTTTCTTCTTAAAAAACATTTCGTATTTCATTGTATTTTTCTGTTTTTCAGTGCATTCAAGCCAAAATTGTCTGTGTTTATTCAAGGGAGACGTATGAAACTCACTTTCCTAGCCACAGTGACCAACAGAGATAAATAACTACATATTAAGTATTTGTCTGAGAAAATTTATGTGCAAATATATTTGAATGCATGAATTAAAGCAGGAGAAAAAAAAGAAAAAAGGGACAAAAATCATGGTTATCAATGTAACGGGTTTGCCAAAACGGAGTCAAGGCAGAGAGTATCCTTATCCTGTAGTGCACAGTGAAACACCTGCCTTGTTTTGGGACAGGGAAAAGCTTGGTGCCTCTAACACTCTTCCTTTACCTCCTGCAATGAACTGTTGATAAAAGAGATCCAAATTTCATCCCGTGCCTACATGAATTAACCTGCACTCCTTTACACAAATGCTTGAATTTTACACAGAATACAAGTTTTGGGGTTTTTTTCCCTCTGTAGCATGAGCAGGCATCGTGTGACAGCAACAGGCCAGTGGTTTTAAATACATTTGGAGATGTTTAATTTCCACTGTGTAGCTGTCATGTATGGAACTGCTCTAGAAAGCTGTAGAAGGGCCATAACACGAGATACCTGACAGATACTGCAGTTAAAGTGGACAATATTTTGAAGTGTTTTCAAAAAGTTAAATTACCGGAGTCAGAGATAAACAGCCACCCTCACCTGAAGCTGTTTAAAAACCACTGGTTTTCCCACTTGCTCTTGGACATAAAAAGTATTCATTTAATTCAAAACTGGGTGCGTGCTGTGGGTGGTCAAACGAGGGCACAAGTTTCTTTTCCTTCTGGCTTGTGTTTTCTACCATTTTCCAGCGGGACAGAGAGAAAACAAAGAGATAAATTATGGGTGACAGCAACCAAATGACATAAAAGGCAGGACTGCCACTGTGTTTAACAAGTAGGTGCCTTTGCCTCCCCTCACCACACCCCAGCACGCTCAGGGGACAGCCAAGGACTCACTTACGAGGCACCACCACCCCATTTCATGGTTTCTCTTTGCACCTACAGGCTGCACGCATTTGGGTTTGCTTTCATGACAGCCTATGTGCCGCCTGCAAGACAAAACACCCTTCCCAAAAGCGTCTCCAACAGGCAGAGAGCTAAGAAACGTGACAGGTTGTGGCAGAGGGGAGACACCGTCTCCTGGGAGCTCAAAACCGAAGCCCCAGCAGCTTCCAGGGCACTTTTGGATGCCACACAGCTTTGGAGAAAACTCGGCCTAGCGAGATTTTCACTATGGTTCGTGTGATGCACAACCCGAGAGAAGCTGCAGGAGCTGTGAAGCTCCAGAGAGGGTGTCAGGAATTCCCGGCGTCGGAAGCAGCTCTGTCTTGTCTTAGTTCGAGCCCAGAAGATGCTTCCATCTGTGTGACAACTGGCTTTGTCCACTGCCTAGAGAATGTTTTGACCTTACGGTAGCTTCCCCTGCCAAAACTCGCAGGCAGTGTCTATGAGCTACGGGAAAAAAAGATAAAAATTTTAAAAAAACCCGGTGCTATAAAACATCTCCTAGACTGGGCCTGGCTTTCACCCAGGCAGAATGAGTCCAGGTCTGTCAGCACCCGCTCAAGGAGACGTGTCCGTGCCAACATCCAGCCGAGGAGTGATTCAGCCAAAATAAGGGCTGTGGTGCCTTTGTTGGGAGAGTGCAACAGTGCAGAACACAAACCGAGCCGAGTGGAGCCCTGCCTGCCCCTGGCAAGAACAGGCAAGGCAGAGCCCATGTCAGGGGAGGAAAAGTCAACTTAATTTTGCCTTTCAAGTGATAGCGAGCCCTGAGCTGAGTGTTTCCTACAGGGATGCGGGCAGACATTTTCTTGCCAGGGCCACAGCTCTTGGCTTTTTCCAGCTGCAACCAAAATAAACGCAGCGCAGCGTCGCAAAGGAAGGCTCTTCCTGTGAAATTTCAGATTCACTTTTTTTCAGATTCAGGCGTAGGAGCTTTTCAACAATACAGCTGTGGTAAATCATTTTTTTTGCCAGCAAGAGCCAGAGTGTGGAGGTGAAGCCGTATTGTGGTGAATCTAGATAGTTACAAAAAATGACTACCTGTTTTGGACTGTATTTTATTCCATTTCTTTTTTTTGGTTTTTTAATGTGTATGTGTATATATGTATACATATGTGTGTGTGTATACATGTATAAACATAAATAAGTATATAAATATTTATATAGATAGATATAAATATATCTATACAAATATATATATAAAGAGAAGAGACACGGTAATCTATTTAAATGAAAATATTGGTATTGGCTTCACTAAATGCAACCTGCTTGTTCCTCTGTGCATAGAAATACTGTAATATACAGCTTTTCTGATTATGTTAGATCTTGATAATTTAAAAAAACTTTGGTAGGGCACTTTATTATCCTCCCAAAGTATATTGTGGTATGACAAAGATATCTTTTGGAATACTTTTAAAGCCAAATAATTTATTGAATAAAAATGTATATGCTTTCAGTATACACAGTGTGAAAAACTCAGTCAAGGCAACTGCAACCTCAAAGTACAAGGTGTAAATTTTCTGTGTTCACCTGTGAAACCTTGCAGAGCATGGAATTTTTTCCAGGATACAAACATATTTCTTAATCTATCTATAATTTTTCATGCCAAAATTTTCTTTTTGCCTTCCCAGAAGATGGTTTGAGGGATGAAGAACAAACAAGGGGTCAAGAACATGAAGGGTCAGGAATGTTAGTATAGATATATGTATTACTAAATATAAATATATATATATGTACATAAACCTACACTCTTTTATTTTTCTTCTTTTTTTAATTTTTTTTTGTTTTGTTTTTTAATTTTAACTCTTGGGGGAATGATAATGCTTATTTATAAACCTCTTCATAGCCTCAGCCAAACCAGCACTCAGAATAAATTCGCAGTGTTAAAACAGAATTTAGAGCGTGCCTTTTGTTCACAATGAATTCTAATGCACCCTGGTTAATGTGAACTCCTGTGTCACTTTCAAGCTGGATGTACCCAGACTTCTGAAGATGGAAAGATGTCTTTAAGACAGACTCACTTTTTGCCCCTGGGTCTGAGCAGAACACAGACTCCTAAACAAAATAACTTTCCAAGCTCCAAACCTGTCGTGGGCCTCTTTGTGCAGTTGATATTTTCTCTTTCTTCCCTTCTTTCAGGCACCACAGCCCTTAGGCTAAGCTGGCACACGAAACTTCTCCATCACTCCAGAGTAAAATCAGTTTATCATGATCCAGATTAAAACACACACAGTGGTCCCTTGCAGCTGTAGGAATTTTGTCAGTGCTGTTCCTTGTAGGAGCTTAAAAGTGTCCGTCAACTGAGCTGTATCTCTTGGCTGGTTTTTGCATGAATTCATGAATTCTTTTTTTTTTTTCTTTTTATTATTTTTTTTAAGCAAAAAAAAAAGGTACGCAGAAGGCTTAGAAACTCCAAAAATATTACTGAGGGTTGTTGAGGATATTTGCTTTTCTTTTCACCTAAAATGAAACCTCCCCTGGGTGAAAAGATTCAGGGTAGTTCAGGAGCCCCCATAATTTCAAGCAGGGGTCTTGCTAGCAGCCTGGTTTAGGGAATATCAAGTGTTCTGTGAAATACTTTATCTGACCTCTCATGAAGATTTTTTCAGATCTCAGCACGCTTCATACACGCAGCTGGAGATTTTTTTCAGGCATCATTATCACCGAGTTTGTCTGGGGGAACGCCAGTCTTCAGCGCAGGCCTGCCCTATGGATCATGCCCCTTCTGGAGGCATTCCTTTTTCTTGGCAGCTGGAATTTGATAAACTGCATTTTCTCCTTAACCCTGTTACTGACACAGCACGCAATTTCAGTCAAGTGCATTTCATTTCTGTAGGCTGCAAGCCAACCTTTTTAGCCCCGTGTCAGGGTCTCACGAGGATGCTCAGCTCGTGAATATCATCACGAGACCCACGAAATTTACGGCGTGTTATCGCGTTTTTTAAGCCGTGGGGGTTACAAAATCCTGAGCAGCAAGAGGAGCAGTGTCGTTCTCCAACCCGCGGCTGAGATTTCCCGCGGTGTTTCTATCCTGTCGTCTGTGGGTGAATTCTCCCCCAGGATTCCACGTCACCTGGTTCTGTGTGCCTGCATCCGTGCTGCAAAAGTTTCAGTGGGATCAACTTTCTCTGTTACCAGTTCGAGATCAGCAATCAAGGATTGGGGCTGTGCCAGCCTGTGGAGCATGTTTTCATTTCTCACTCTTTCCCGGGTTTTCTTCTTTTTAGGATCTTTAAGGTCTGCCACAGCTATAATGGCCTGGAAGCAGGAGTGGAATTTCAGAGGAAGAACTGATGTGATGCTGAAAATGCCATGCAGTTCATCAAGGCTCAGACCACAGTACAGCTGCTTTTATCCTGGATGTTTCCTCCATTCCCCAGCTTCCCATGGCACAAAACCTTTGTTTATTCACATCCTCAATATTTGGGGTTTTTTTCACTTGCTTTGAACCCATTTAGCCACTGTCATTCATGATTTACCTTGGGACGTATTTTTTGCTTTAGAAGCAAAAAAATAAAATAAGTCACGTCTGCTCTCAGGAATACAAGCATGGACAGAATTTAAATGTGTTGACAACAAGTCTTTTCGCAGTTGGGAGAAATTGCGTCTTACTTCATGCTCATTCCTCCTCCATCCATTAGTTTCTGTTTGCAGAAAAGTATCAGAGTGAGTAAATACAGGGAAAATGATCACCAGTATTTTGAAGTTTACAATCAATACTAATCACTTTTGTTCTGTCTCAACACAAAATATGCACTAACTAAAAGGCATTGTAAAATATGCTGGGCTTTCTGGGGGCCTTCTGTGTACAAAATATAGAAAAGGGAGAAGTGAAGAGGAAAGAAAAAGAGAATGAAAAGCAAAAGAATAATAATAAAAAACCCAAAACAAAGTATTTTGCTGCACTTGAGAAAGAGGAGGGATGGAGGGAGGGAAGGAAGGA
>VZTG01000038.1:0-16749 GCA_013397845.1 Melanocharis versteri
AAGATTTCAGCATCCTCAATGAAATAGATGAAAATTAGTAACAGGAAAGCTTGTTGAATTTGATTGAATTTGTGGCATGTCTCTTCTGTGAGGGGTTTTGCAGTCAGTGGACTAGTCTGACTTTATGTATGGAATCTACAGCTTCAACGGTGGGGAAAATGGTTGCTCTGGGATATAATGCTTGGTTAGCCAGTGACTGGTCATTATTTTGATGTGTGTTTTGTTGCCATTTTGAAAAATATCAGTGCACTACAATTGTCTAACTTATCACTTACAGATGCTCCATGGATGCAAACCAGAAGACTCTATCTGTGGATCAACCATTTATCATACATTCAGAGATAAGTGGAACTTTGGACCACAGCCTGTTAAATTTTTTTAAGGTAACTAAAGTTCTCTCTTAAAGTACATTGAGTGCTATCTTGAGATTTATACTGGCACTATTGTTCCACAGCATGAACACAGCAAAATCACTGCCTTTACTGAAATAATTACTTACACTGCATTATAAAATAGTCTGGCTATGTGAAATTGTTAATTCAGAATGCCCTCCAGCTAGTCTGTCTCCAATTAAACCACTACCAGATCGGATGATAGTGCTGTTCCAACTTGCTCTATGGAGCTCAGGGCAATCTTGTTATACAGCAGTGTAGACAAATTCACAGTTGTCAGGAACGCAACAACACCACCACTTCAGTTTTATCTGCATTGGGATAGTGCCTATGGACTGGAGAATCATAATTCTCTGTTCTAGCCAAATACAGATGTCAGTCCTTTCTCAAAAGGGTTTAATCATCCACTTAAAGCAATGATTTAATCAGTGTGTTGAAAGCAGTGGTGATAGTAAAAGAAAAATAGGGCTGTATGGTTTCTTATGATATGCAATTTTTTTAAACGTGTAATCTAGACATAAAAAGCTAAAAGATATTAATGACTCTTTGGATGGGATGATAGCCTGGTACCTTCAGGGATTTGATAACTAAGTGACCTTGTGGATTATGTATAGCTGTAAATGACTGCCTGAGAGAATGAAATTATTTGGACTTAAAAAATTGCAGGAAACACTCTTTTTCCACACGTCTTCAGAGGAAGTTCTGTTGCTTGGATCTCCTCCGTTATCTTCAGAGTGGCCCAAGCTATATCTATGCCTTCATACTCACGTCTTTGAACTAAGCCACTATTAAGCCATTCTTTTATCAACAACTGCAGTATAGCAATTCTTTATGCAGAACATAGTTGATCTTTACAGACACCTAAGGAACCAGAAGTATTTCCTCACTGGCAGCCAAGACGGACCTCATGCCTTACCTCCCTGGTCTTGAATCAAGACTTAAGGGCTTCATTTTGTATCTTCTTGTTGACTCACTGGTCTGGGGAGATCATTCCTGTGAGCGACCTTGTTCCTGTTTTGAGCACTGGTAGCTATCATTGACTTTGAGAAACAGCAGCTTGGAAAACTGGACTGCTGTGAGGCTGAGCAAGGACTTTGATCTCAGCTTGTCAAATAATGTTCATCTTTCTTGTTATGAAACCTGAGCACATTATTTAGTTTTCTCTTTTGCAGTTATGCAATGTTTTCTTAAGACTATTATTTGAATCTTCCTCTGAGTTGTGAATTAAAAGGTAATGCAAAGGTAACATCCATTTCACAATTTCCAATGAACAGGAAGATTTCTGGACATGAAAGGAACTGGTCTCACATTTTTTGGCCAAGGAGTCCTGAAACCAGATGGTATAGATTTTGTACCTAAGCTTATTCAGCGTTTACTGCTGGCTGCTGTATTAGTCCTGGCAGCTGCTTGGAAACCTCCTATCCCCCTGAAAATTAACACCTGGTTTCAGAAATACTGAAATACAAGTGGTGGAAAAACTATCTAGCTTCATAAAAGGAAAATTCATGCATTATTAAATGGAAATTTGTTAGCCCAGAAGTAACTCTGCTTCTAGAAGAAGTAAAAGGCAAATCTGCCGAAAAAGATAACTATGTCTCATGGAAAAAATATTCTAAAAAATAAGTAACTTCAAGGGTGTCATTAAACACATTCAGATAAATAAATATTACTATTCATGCTTTAAGTGTTTGGAAACTAATCACGAACTTAAACAATGTTTTCAGACCTGGGCATCTATCGCCACAGACCTAAAGTAATACTTCGAAGTTTTCAGTCCTGATAACCTATTTGTTATTAAGTATGCCTGCATGTGTTCAGATTTTAGGGCAATGGTTTGGTCTTGATGTCTTAGAGTCAGTTACCTTGTCCAGTTACCTGATCCAAAATGAGGATCATGATTTCTATTATCAGCTTTACTGCAGTTTTGTGATGACCAAATACTTGCTTGCAAAATTCTCATAAGTGTTAAAGCCATCAATGTATGTGTACAAGGAAAAAAAGGACTAGATTTCATGAAAGGACTGAAACACATTCAATTTTGCTTATTTCAGGAGGAATTAAGAACCATTCTGGATTCTTAATATATTTCTTAATATATGAATTTAGATCAGAGTTAATCCCTCTCAATTTTAGTAAATAAGTCGATTTTATGCATGTGATTGTCTAAGGTCTGTTTCTGAAATTCCATGTCCATAAAATCTGCATATTCTCCCATGTCTGCTCAGTACCTCACACCCCTCAAGGCAGCCCTGACAAATGGTCAAGTGCAGTGAATGCCAAACTCATAGAGGTTGTGCCTCAGAGACTGTAAAGATTTACAGGCTCCTGCTTGTCAGCTGTTGTCCCTGTTATAACTCCAGCATTTTTTTCAGCTCAACTTCCAGTTGT
Source organism: Melanocharis versteri (assembly GCA_013397845.1). Lineage (NCBI taxonomy): Eukaryota > Metazoa > Chordata > Aves > Passeriformes > Melanocharitidae > Melanocharis > Melanocharis versteri. The sequence goes on from VZTG01000038.1 coordinate 2,781, forward strand.
GGAATATGGGGTAAGGTCAGGTGTTTGTTATTCATGCCTTGAGGGTGAGGAAATGCCTCCTTTTGTTCTCCTTTCCTCTTTCTGCCTCATGCCCATGATTCATAGAATCACAGAATCATAGAATCATAGAAAGGTTTGGGCTGGAATGCACGTTAAAGATCATCTAGTTCCAAACCACCTTCCACTAGACCAGGTTGCCCTAAGTTCCATCCAGCCTGTCCTATGAACCTCAGACTCTCTCTAGACAGAGATTTTGACAGCGCAGCACACACTCCTCACATGTCTTTTGGCAGGTAATAGAGATTTGTGACATTGTTTGGGTCCCCAGACTACTTTTTCTGAGTAGGTGGGCATCCACATGCCAGGCAGTGAGTGAAATTTACAGATCTCTACACAACTTGATTTTGAACTGATCACTTTTAACTACTAATGTATGTCATACAGCTAAGACTTCAGAAAACACAAATACCACCGTTAAATTCACATTGTCTATAGTTTGCAAAACTTAATGTGGTCAACACCACGTTTAAAACACAGTTTCACCCTATAAATAAAGCTTTTAGATAACCTAGTGAGAAAAACACATGCTTTTTCATAGCAGCTGCAATTGTTCTTCCAGCTGTGCAATACATCCACACACTAATACAGGGGCTGGTGTTTGGCTCTGCATCTGTTTGCAGAAGGCACACACATTCCTGAGTTGCATTCGGGCACTGTTTTACTGAAACGTAGCTGAGCTGCACATGAAAGCAACAGAGAAGGTGGAGCATGGTACAATTTTGTAGCACATATTTGCAAGAATGCCTTTCCAGCATTTGTGTCCCTGTGCTTCACTATGAACTACGTTTTCTGTTTTGGCTTTGACATGTGAATGAGTGCTAGTGCCAAACATTTTATTGATCTCTAGAGTAAGTGGACAGCTACTCGTGCAGCTATTGAGGATTCTTTTTATAGCATTTTTGTTGTGCTTCAGTTGGAAGTCAATAGGAGAAAACATCTTGTAAAAGGCAAGATGTATTTATTTAACATATGACATAGCGAAGATATTTGTTTACAAAGATAATAGATGCTGAAGTTCCAACTAATCCTACAAAATTAAAAAATTACCCTGTTTTTTTTTGTAGACTGTAGATTTTTTTTGAAGTTGAGTAAAAAGAAAGACTGGATTTATTTCAAACACAAACTTTATTAATAAGAAATGCAAGACATGACTGTGTACAAAACTTGTACCTCACTAACTTATGATAATGTTGCCTTACAGAACTGAAAAGGCCCAAGTCTCAGACACAAAATTAGATGTCATAGGCATTTTATCTCTTCAGTTATATTAATAGTCTTCATTGTTTGCTTGTAAGAGGAAAAGTCAAGTATATGAAAAAAATACTGCAAATTATTAGAAACTACCCCATAAAATCTGTTGATGTATTTCACGATGGGAGAAGAATTAACTAGGGAGGGGAAAAGTTAGTTATTAGTAAAATATCCTAGGCATCCCCCTTGTGTTTTGCACAGATACAAGGTGAGGACTTCACTAATAATTTTCAGATGTATACTAAACTTTAAAGATTGGAGGAATATTTGGGATCACATGATGTTCTTCATGTACTGAAAGATTTACTAAAGTATTAAAATTTCATTGAGATTAAGAAAAGGACCTATATGCTTGGAGCAACAGTTTTCAGGAGGCACGCTAAGAAGAGGTTTTCCTGTTCAAATGTACATAGATTTGTTGACCCAAGCAGATAATAGACAAATCAGGGCTGATACTTGAAAAGTATTTAAGATATGCCAGAATCATATTTATGAATCATATGAATATGAATAATATGTATGATATGCCAGAATACAGGTAATTATGTATAAAAATGCATTAATCATCCAGTTATGCATGTAGCAATTCATATCTCTAATAGGTTCAGGAAGACTTTTTTCTATGCATAATACAGCAAATTCATATATTGCAGACTTCAAGCTACCAGAGAAATGCTAGAACTGGAAATACAGAATCAAATCTTCCTCAAGACAGAACTTCCAAACCCCACCTTGTACTTTGTTACGAGTAGACAATTATGGGCGCAGAATTCAGAAATTCCATTTAATTGCTTAATTCAGCTTTATGTACATATGAAACAGAGTCTCCAGAGGAACACAATCTAAATCAAAACTTCATGTCCAGACACTGCTGCTAGGAGAATTCAGATCTTTTGTATGCACAGCTGTACAAATATATTTAACACGTTCTCCCACAAATTAAGGCTCAGACCTGTAGCCATTTACTTGCAGGTTTAATTTTGTTGCTGTACTATTGCACTGTTTCCCATTGGAATAAGGAGAAATAAAATTTTGAAATTAAGCTGTTTCATAGAGGATTTAATATATTTCTTATCCTGTGCTTGCTCCCTGACATCAAACAACTCTGAGTGTTAGACAACATAATTCTGAGCTCTGCTTAAAAACTGAGAAGGGTCTAGTTCTACAACTGACACCATCTAAACAAAACCATGGCAAAACAAGGAATGAATGAAAAATAATTATTTACAATGGCTGAAGCACCGGGCAGAACTCTGCATAACCAATTGCTAACTGATACTTTCTATGTATTTGTCTCTATGATACCTTTGTGGTGAGTATGAAAAGGATTTCCAGTGCATTTTCCCATTAAATTTTGGGGCTGAAGACTGCAGTCCCCATCTCCCAGATGCATGCCACAAGGCTGTAGAGATGCCTACTTCCCATTCTGCATGTTGAAATACTGTTGTAACAAAAAGAGTATGATTAAGGACTAGAAAGGAAAAGCACAAGTGGTTGATATAGTAGGCTAGTGGTCAGGACAGCCTCCAAGGGTAGTGGAGATTCATACCTTGGTCCTGGCCAGCTGGAGCATAAAATAAAACCCAGAAACAATCTTGACATGGACCAGACACCTTGTTAAGCCTGACCATTGAGCTTTTCTAATTTTGCCATGCAACTCCTCGTTCAGGACTTTTAACATTCAGCCCCACTGACAAGAGCCACAATCATTGCTGCATTACTCCACAGCTGCATGTACAGAATGCTAAACTGTGCGCCAGGCACAAAGTCTGGAGCGCAACAGTAGTAACTGCTGTGTTTATAGCATGACACCAGCAGGCAGCAGCTCTGGTCTGAGCCAACAACACCTCTCCCAGCCAACTCCTGGATACAGCTGAGAAGTCAGTGCATGGCAGGGACTGTCCCCAACAGTGGGGATTGACTAGATCATCCTGTATTTAGGGACAATTTTGCCATACGTACCTGAGTGTAGCATGCCTCTTGCTCTCAGACCCATGACTGTATCTAACACTATATTCATAAGTACAGAGCTGCCTACAAGGTCAAAAAGAAGTTTTATTCTGAATGAACAATCAGATGCTGCTGGGCCTGCTAGAGGCAACTGACTCCCAAAGAAAGAATAGATTAAAAAAATATAAAAGATAACTATTCAGAATTGTCCTCTGTGCAGGGAATCACTCAGAAAAGGAGTAAGGCTGTGACCAATGCATCTGGGTACTGATGTCTGTGGATCTTTACACAAACAGATGTATTTCAGAACCATATTTCAGGCTTGTAGCTAAGGGCAAATAAAGATCTGTCATCCATGTATAGAATTCACAAGTGTAAGAACTGTTAAATTGCAGAAGGCAATTGTTAAATTAATTTTAGAAGTAAAAATCAATTTACTTCTTTGTAAAAAAAAGTAACAGGCAAGTACAACACTGGTAATTATTGAAATCAGTGAGAGTACTGAGTTCATGAAGTACCCAAATTGGATTAATCTGCTCAAAATATAATGTTACAAAAAACATTTAAAGGATATGCATTTATGAACATGTGTTTGTATTGGGTCTGGCTGAGATGGAGTTCATTTTCCCATAACAGTCCTCACGGTGCTGTGCTTTGCCTTGGTAGCTAGAAAGCGGCTGATAACACACCAGGCTGTGGGTGGGCAAAATCCTGGGAGGGGACACAAGTAGGGCAGCTGACAGAAATTAACCAAAGGCATATTCCATACCATATGACATCAGCTAAAGTATAAAAGCAAAAGAAAGGAGGAGGTGGTGGTATTTGCTATCTGCAGTGTTTGCTCTCCTGAGCAACTGCCATACGTGCTGAAGCCCTGCTTCCTGGGAAGTGACTGGACATGGCTTGCTCATGGGAAGTAGAGAATAAAAATATTGGTCTTTTTTCTCTATGCTTTGTGCAGCCACAAATTTTTGCTTTAGTAAACTGCCTTATCTCAACCTAGGAGTCATTCTCCAGGAAAATTTTCCTGTTATTTTCTCTCCCCGTCCAGCTGGGAAGGGGGAATGATAGAGTAGCTTGGTGGGCACCTGCTGCACAGGCAACATCAACCCACTGCAGTCCTTTCTGACATCTGATGTGAGGCATGAACTCATGTCCCTGGGATTAAGAGTTCCATGCTCAGCCAAGGCCAATCGGGAATGACAGTAATGGCTCTGTGGTAACACATTCAAGAAGAAAATAGAGTTACTGTGCAGAAGTAACCGAGGCAGGAGAAGGAGTGCAGTGAGAACATGTGAGAGGAACAGCTCTGCAGACACCAAGGTCAGTGGAGAAAGAGGGGGAGGAGGTGCTCCACGTGCTGAAGCTGTGCTCCTGCAGATCATGGATGGCTACGAGGGTGCAGAGATCCACCCACAGCCCATGGGCGAGGCCCACACTGGAGCGGGTGGGTGCCTGAGAGGAGGCTGTGAACCTGTGGGAGGCTGATGCTGGAGCAGGGTCCTGGCAGGGACCTGTGGAAAGAGGAGTCCATGTTGGAGCAGGTTTCCTAGTTGGACTTGTGGGGAATTCACACTGGAGCAGGCTCTGCCTAAAGGACTGTACACCATGGAAAAGTGACCTCCACTGCAGCAGTTCATGGAGAACTGTTGCCCATGGGATGGACTCATATTGGAAAAGTTTGTGGAGAGCTGTCTCCTGTGGGAGGGACCACGCTGGAGCAGGGTAAGGACTCTCTCCCTGAGCAGTGGCAGAAACAATGTGTGATGATTGACCATAACTCCCATTCCCTGTCTCCCTGTGCTGCTGGGTGAGGAGGTAGAACTTGGGAAGGAGGGAGGGCTGGGGCGAAGGTATTTGAAAATTTATTTTACTTCTCATTATCCTGCTCTGATTTTTTAGTAATAAATTCAGTTACTATCTCTAATTCAAGCCTGTTTTGTCCGTGATAGTATTCAGTGAGTGATCTCTCTCTGTCCTCATCTCAACCTGTGAACCCTTTGTTATATTTTATTTCCCCTGTCCATTTTTGGAGGAGAGTGACATACTGGCTTTGGTGGGTGCCTGGCATCCAGCAGGGGTCAACCCACTACAGCGTTCTATGGTTTAATTTTGTTTAATCTTCAGAGGCCTTTCAAAGGCTTCTAAATTTAGTTTTAGACAAACTGGCAAACTTTTACCTGACTAAAGAATGCTAAATAAACCCTAAAGAGGGATGCTTAGGATCAGAATTACTCCTTGTCTCCAGCTACTTCATTCTGCACTGGTATGTAAAGATGTTGCAAATGCAGTTGGAGCATTAAGCTATCTTTATAGCTGTTTCACTTACTCGTAGCACTGCAGAACACTTGAGCATACCAATGAGCACAGGCCTTCCACCGAATGACTTTTACATTAGAAAGTCCTCCATAAAAACTAGGCCATCTAGTTCCCATATTCTTTATATGCTTGGGTTTTTTTCCCCTCATTCTCCTGTCCTGGCTCTCTTCCAGGACACTTTGCAGAGAAGAGTAGGCCTGGTGATACCACTACATCATCAGATAAAAGTGGGAAGCATGCTAGAGAACTGCAAACACATATTTCAAAACAGCAGATATCTCTAGACTAGTTTGAAAAACATGCTGGAAAAAATTCTCCTGATGACAAGCATAAGCATATTTTTATTCTCTCTACAAGGAAGAGCATCATTCAGTATCAATATATGCTTCAAAAAAACAAACCACAAAAACTTAAAAAGCACACACCTGCCAAATTTTTAGGCAAAGAGCTGCCTCTGAACAGCAATTTTATGCTTTTCATTGTGTTGCTTTATGGCAGCACTGAATAGTTGGTTTGTACAGGGGCAAAGCACCATCAGTCAGGGTGGAAACGAGCAGCAGTGTGAGGCTATTGACCTGCTCTAAGGGAACCATTCCATAGCACAACTGGTAGCTGGTGCATCACTGGTTATGTTAAGCAGCCACAGCTCCTACCCAGGTGAAGGTACTTAAAAAATATCACAGAAACCTTACTTACTATGCCAAACATCACTGTACACTGAAAAACAAAACTCTGCCACTATTCAGGCAAGGCAGCCTAAATACAAAATGTAAAATACCCAGGGTAAAGATGAGAGACCTTAGAGCTGACTTCTGTTTTCCAAGTGTCAGCTTACATTACAGTATGTTCCTTCCAAAAAATTTTGCATTTGCGTTATGATTCACTCTGTGTTTTTATGGCATTAGTTTTGTTGTAATTGTATTTATGCTGATGCAAGAGGCGTGGCTTTCAGCTTAAAATAGATGTTTTTCTTAGCTTTGTGGTAAAGTTACCCTATGTAAGCTCAGGTAGGGAGCCTCAATGTGGCTAGAAAATCAGTATTGCACTGTTTACTAAACCAGTTCTACTGCCTGTGGTGCTTCCACATACATTTAAGTACTTCTTAACAACAGGCCTACACAGTCGTGTAGGGCAGGGGAAGAAAACTCGATATGGCTTCTCGTCCCCACAGTCACTATGGTTATTCTTGGGTTAAGGCTCCGATGCAGTTTCTTACAGCAGAGAGCAGCATCTTGCCTCTGTGCAAGGCTACAGCTGCTATCTTTTAGTTGTATTAACCTGAAGCGTTACACCCTCGCTGTTTTCCTTTGTGTCAAGCACTGTTTGAAGAAAGTGTATTTGTTCTGTACGGAAAGAAAAATACTGTATCAGCAGTTGTTTATTTACAAAACTGTGGTCAAAGTTACGTTTATTTAAGTAATACTTTTGGCGTTGTTTTACATTCAAAGAAGTATATATACTATCTTTCACTTTCTAAACTACCACTTCCATTTAATTGCATTTGAAACTGCAAATGCTATTGTCCCCAGAAGGCAGAATGATTCTAAGCTATTGAAAGAATTTTTAGCTCAATGGATAATTAATCTTTGAAGCTTCTTTCTACTATATACACTATATAACAAGATATTTAAAAAAAACCCAAACCCTAAACTACATTCCCAAGAATAAAATTAGCAGTTAACTAGCCGAAAGGAAAAGGATTTAGTAATTCCTGTACTTCACCATATTCTCTGAAGAAGTACTTTTTCTTCCTTTATGCTACAGCAGCAGCATTTTAAAACTTTCCTTTAGGTACCTTCAGAAAACTACTGATTCTCAAAACAATCTGGAATAGTTCCACAGGGGTTTATATTTTGCTAATAATTGCTGTTAAAAAAAAGGTGTTTGTGAATTTGCAGAAAGCATGACAGAGTCAAAGATTTCTGTGCACTCAAAAGAAATTCGAGTATTTCTGTAATGATGGAAACGAAAGAGTAATGCTGTAGTTCTCCAGAGTGCTTATTTTTTACTAATACAAGCCTAATGTTTTCAATCACTTTTCTTTTCACAGAAAAAAAATAGGTAGTTGAACTTTGCATCCCACTCTTGATAGTTTGTATTAGGTCATTAATTTCCTAACATAATTTCGAAGACAAATGATTTCATGTCTGCTTACTAAAGAAAGTGGATCACTGAGGAACCATTTGCAGCAAACTGGCATAAATTATATTACTTCATGCTCAGGTGGCTGTATATTCCTTTTGGCAGTTAATAAATAACTTCTGAAAATCTTCGTGGAAAAAACACATTTTGATTACAGCCTGTTTGAATTGTTTGCATTTTATCTGAAATGTTCTCTTTTTAAACTCCCTTATTGATTACAATGGTAAAAGAAATAAATAGGAATTACTTATTTTTCTTCTCCTGTCTTCTTGATAGCACAATACATGCCAACTTTGTGCACTAATGGCAATTCCTATTGTAGTATAGGTGTATTCCATGCACTCTGAAGCCAGTCTTTAACTTCTTGTTTCACTTCACCAGCCACTCTTTCTTTTTTCTCTGTCATATTCACACATAATAATAATGTTATGGCTTGGCTTCTCCCACAAAAGAGTGATTTAAGTGATCAGCAATCAATTCACCTCATCTGAAACCTAACCTGTCTGTTATTCTGTTGTTTCTCTTTGAATTAGTTTGCTGAAGTCCATCATCAGGGGTACCTGGGCAAACCAGCTGGCAGGCAGGCATCCCTCTGGCTATCACCTACCATTTATTAATTAAAAAAAAAATCATTAACTGTATTTGCTTTTTGACCTGAGATACACATGTGATCAGTTTCCTAACCGGCTATAACGTTAACAAATATATATATATATATCCCTTTTTCTAGTACATTCATGGGGTATGTAGGCCGCATCAGGCAAGAAGTGGGCATTTTGCATTTACAATGGCCTAATGACCACTTCCTCCTCTACTTTAGGAGAGCTAAGGATTCCTGACAATCTGAAACATCAGAAAGAGATTAAGTTTTGCTTCAGATGTGGATATCCCAAATTGTGATCGCCCATTTTCCTCCGCAGCCATGGCCAGAAAACTGGTGGAAAGTTGTATAGCTAAGCAGACCATACCACAGCACCTCATTTTGTGTTTCAGAGCTGACACCCAAGGGAGATTAATGGAAAGGTAGGAAAAATGCTGTTGCATATCACACTTCTAGGGCTTGCTTTCTGACTGAAGAAAAGGCCAACAGGGAAAAAACATGGTCCCTGTAGGAGATGAGGCTAAAAGATATTGCTAGCCTTCATGCGAAGAACAAAGTGAAGAAAAAACAACCATCAGGCTCAGGCCTTCTTGTGGTCAACTCCTCTGATCCATTGTCTCTGATAAATGTAATTAGAAAGTTGGCAGTTGAGTAATAAGTATCTACTTATTAATCTTTGTTTGAATTCCTTATTGGTAGCCATTCCTATTACATGCTATGCTAATTAGACCAGTTTTTAGTAAAGTAATATCCTGGGGCATATAATTAAATTTTCTGTTCTCCTTTCTTCTCTGTTTGTAACATACTTGCATAAAATATATAGTTTTAAGGCAGACAACAGGCATTTTTCAGAATATTGTCTAGGTTTGCAAAAGTTTCTGAAGGAAGGGAGTCTTTTTGGCAGGTCTGGATTAGCTGATCAGAGCAGAGGTGCTGGAAGATCGTTCTGGCTTGTATGTAGTTGCTGCAAGCATGACATCTGAAGAGAATAACACGCTGTTCCTTCCAGAATTTGTGGGAGGAAATATGACTGGCATTAAATGGGTGTACTAGATCCAGGAGCAAAATGCAAATAAAGTACAAGTCTAAAAAAATAATGAGAAAAGTTACATGAACACAGATGAAGTGTGTATCTGAAGTAATTATTTTTTGTGTAATTTATTGATCTTTATGGTTTTCATTGAAAACACCTAAAATAAACATTTTCCTCTTACATAATTTAATAAAGTAATGGACATATGTATCAATGTGATCCTGCATCAAATTACTTCAAAAGCAGTGAAACTGATACACTTTTAGTTGATGGCATGTCAAGTGCACGAGGAGTATCTCTGAAGGTAAGAGTGACTGCTGAGCTGTGATTTCTGTGCTTCAGTATGAATGACATTCATTTTATGAATGCAATCAAAGCAGTCACAACAGACAGATGGTGTCTGGCCTGTGGAAGTCAACTGACTTCAGACAGGTTCTTAGAGCCTGATGTACAGAGGGCTGATACACAAAATGTCCTGAAAAATGAAACTGAAGCTTAGATTGTAAACCTTAAAATCAGCAAATAGTCACAATTTCAAATATAATTTCTGATGTTTTGCCTTTCTTGTTTTTTACTGTTCTGGGCCTGAAACACAGAAATAGAACTAAACAAAAAACCCAAAAGTAATGAAAATAATTGATTCTAGAGAATTCTCTCCTTTCTTCATGAAAATAAAAGGTGAATGCCAAACAGAGTTTTGACTCGTATTTTTTACTGAAATTAAATTATTGTCATTACATCAATAGTGACAGGCACAAGGCAAAAGTTTCTCGTTAAAATTGCCATTTCCCCCTTCTTTATCAAGCAAGAGATTTTCTTAAGTTCCACAGAGGAGAGGAAAACATACAAGTTGCTCCTTTGTATTACCTCTTTTTCTGTTTCTCTACAAAAGTATTCAACCACACCTGAATTATCCAACCGAAAGAATATACAAATGTAACAGGAGAGTCAGTCTGTGTACCCCAATCACTATGATCAAGCCTATCAACTACACTATAGAAGAGTTTACATTTGCTGAATTGTTATGTTCTGTTTTAGAGGTATCTTTTCATCACCGAAGAAAACATCAAAAGATTTTAGGCTTTGACATCCACATCCAGGATAAGTTTCAAAGTCTTTCATCAACCACTGAAACTGGATTAGCACCAGAAAGTATTTAACAGTCCCTACCTGACCAGAGACGAAACCAACGGACCTCTGGCTCAGCAAGAATTTATAAAATGTGATTATTAATTTCAAGATACCACACACTTTAAACGGAATTCTTCAGCATTTTTGGGGGGAAGATTGACTTTAAAATTATAATTTGATGAAGAGCTGATGAAGAATTTGACTGAAGATAATGTCAAAATCCAGAAACAAAATAATTAAACCAATAGTTATGAAGTACAGAATGGCAGAGCAAATCTAACAAGTTAGGATATGCTTGTAAAAGTTTCAGGACAGAAGGGAAACATGGCTTTTTAATTTCCTTTCCAAATATTACCCTTATTTCAACTTACAGTGCACTAGAGGAGTGGATAAAATTAGTCTTTAAATTCATCTCTTTCCTTACAGAAACAGAGAGCTAAATGTTTACTGGTTTGCAGATCAGCAGTGATAGCCCCCAACTTGGCCTCTTTTTAGCCACTGAAATGTACGAGTGTTTTCAAGAAACCCACATAATCTGGAAGCAAAAGTGACAAAATAATGTCACTGATATTGCCTGAATTAAAAAAAAATAAAATAAATAAAAACAAACATGAAAAGACTGTTTTCCTGAAGAAGTCAGACCTTGCTGGTCTCTTCTAATTGCTGAATTTTCCTTGCTCTAATCATCGGTCCCAGATGACGCCTTTAGTTCTGAAACACAGCTCAGTATTGCTGGAAAACTGGGAAGATGTTGTGCTGCAGCTGAAGTTCACAAAATGAACTAACGTGTGTTTAAAAACTGCAATTGCTAAAAAGTGGAAAAATATGAAATTCTTGAAACATTAGTTGGAAACAAGGCAATTGCTTGTAGAAAATGGATTCAAAACTCCTGCAGCTTTTGAATAGGTAAAATGTGAAAATCTGCCCGTAAGGCACAGAATTGCCTTTTTTATAAAGCTGCACGAGCACTAAAAATTAGCAATTTCAACTTTCAAAGAATTAATTTAAAATACATTTTTCATTATTCTTTTACCTATTTAAATATTTCATATGATTATAACTGAACATTACGAATTCTATCAGAAAGGCAGAAAACAGTCATGTTCAAAATCAGAAATATAATGAGATTGCAGTTTTCTAGAATTCATTGTAATGTAATCATTACTCCTTGTGTTAATACAGACCAAATAATTAAAAGAGTTGTGATTTACAAAAAAATTATTTAGTTAACTTATAAAATAATTTTTGTCCATTGCAATGCATAATGTACAGAAGTACAATTTTTTCTTTTCCTACAATATTTGTGTATGAAAATTAAGCTACTAAAATCATATTTACAGAAATATTTATTGATAAGTAGCCTAACATATAAATTTGAGGAGAAATCTGAGATACTGAATTTCATGTTTGTTCAGTAAATTATAACCTATAATTTATTATTTCTACATTTGACCTCTGTTATCAACTGCTTGAACTAACTATTGCTGTAATTTTTTCAAAACCTAAGAAGTAAGGAAATCTGGTAAATATGCAGATTTGAGTCAGCATTTTAAATTACTATTTTCTGTGGCTAAAAACAACAACAAAAAAGCCCTAGCCACTAGAAATATAAAACCATCAGAACCAACAAACTCTAACAGTATTACACTTAATAGTAAATTTCATTATTCAGTCATTGTCTGCATAGCAAGCACACGACTAAAAGATATAGTCACTAGTCTTGAGTCTCAGTATCTGTCATTTTACGCAGGTCCCTGCACAGTTTCAAATTTGTGTGGTGTATTTTAACAGTTTTAGACCTACAGTAGAGACACCTTTGCAGTTCTTACAGTTTGTAAAATGCTTGCCCATACCAGCTTTCGACCAACAGTGCGAGATACTAAGGCCCAGTTCTCAGCCCACGTAAGGTCCAGTGGAACTACTGATCTATCCCAGCTGTAGATTTGAATCTGTTGACATGCTGAGTTATTGTTGATCCCGATGCAAATTTCTGTGTGTATATTATGAGCACTACAGTATATGACCCTATGTAGCTCCTGAGTCAGAGCCGTTCAGTTAACTGAAAAAACCCCAAATGTTTACTTGTAGCAGTGCTGCTGAGCCATTAACTGTGACTATTATTAAACTGTACAAAAAAGTTCTGCGTGTTAGTGTGCTTATTTTTTCACAGAAAAAAATGTTAAGACCCTGACTTTAAGATCAACATTGCTGTTGACGATTAATGGCAAGTGACAGTCAAAACTGAAAGAACAAACCATAATTTTCAAATATCCGACAGAGTATGAAGAACTGGCAAATCTTAAATTCTCTCCTGCTGTCAGATATCATACTTCTATCTGGACTAGATTTTCTGCATATTGTAAAATTAACTAAAATGCTAAATCATACAGACTTAAGAACATACTTCAATGAAACTGATTCGTATCTGGGTGCTGATACTTTTGAATAAACTTGTATTAAGACAATATATTTATCTTATCAACATTTAAATTTGCAAGCATCCCATAGGCCAAAGAAAACAAAAAAACCTAATAAATATGCTGAAAAACCCCATACCTCAGTATGAAATCCTGACCCCTTCTCCAACTAAGTACACACCGTCCAAATACACTGAGAATGCCAAGCTACAGGGGCCCCTCTGTGGGGAAACCTGTGTTTCAGTCAGCAGCATCCGTCAGCTAAAGCAGGAGTGCAGGGACAGATGCTGCAGGAAGGATGACACGTAAAGTGGTGGCCGATTTCAGAACCATTGTGTGTTTCTGTGCACAATTAAATCAGCGCCATACGCGTACTAAGGCAGGGTTTTGTCCAGATTTACGTGCAGAACACGACTATCACCCTAGGCTCATTTCAGTGTAAGATTATGGCGCTAATTAGGCTCCTGGTCCTGCAGTCCTGCCCCCTCTCCCAGCAGGGCCACACAATCAAGGGGGGCACAAGCGCGCTGCGCAACCCCCTCGGCTTCTGCAGCAGGGCAACACCAGCACACCCGGGCGGCGATCGCCGACTCAAAACCCCCAGCCCGAGGCTTGCTGAGGCAGCGCCGTGCGGTGCCTCCGGCCCGTGCCCCGCTCCCGGCGCTTCGGGAAATTCCCCCACGCTCGGGAGCTGCAGTAGGGGAGCTGCTCGCTCCGCTTCCCGTCCCTGTCCCTACAAAGGCCCGGGCGGAGGTTTGGGTGACTCGCGACAGCCAGGCCTACAGCCAGCTCTCGCTGCGCTCGCAAGGGAAGCGGACCGACGCGGAGGGGCTCGCCAGGGGAACGGCCGCGGCGGCGTCCACCGGGACCCGCCCGCCCCTCGAGCACCTGCCCCGGGAGCGCCTTTCCCCGCTCGTGCGCCACCTGGGCGGCGGGGCCGGGCTCGGCGGGGCCNCACGGCGCCCCGCAGCACTTTGCGGAAAATAATAAAGAAGCACAAGCCGCAGTTACGCCTGGCGGCGAACACGGACCTGCTGGTGAGGAAGGAGAGGGGCGGGGGAGAGG
>VZTG01000038.1:16784-63915 GCA_013397845.1 Melanocharis versteri
CCCCGGGGGGCCCGGGAGCGCTCCTGCTTTTGGCCGTGGCGGCAGCCGCAGCTGCGCTGGTGGCCCGGGGGCAGCCGGCCCTAAATAGGGATGCTTACTCCCTAAATGTTCTGAACTGTCCGCACTCGAGCACTTTGGGTGTGACGGGATGTCAAGTTACTACTAATGATGCTTCCCCAGGGACCCAAAGGCAGGGAGGAGGCAAAGCTTGGGGGGACATAGACGATTGGTGTGTCTGAGAAAATACGGATAAGCCGAGATTGCCGCTCTCCGCTTTGCTGGTGGCTGCTGTATTGTTGGTTTTTGGCAGTGATCTTGGGATTCAGGGACGGGCTGATGCATGGCTCTTGTGTCACTCCGTGTACACACTGATGTTCAAAGAGTTTGGTGTAGACACACCGAGAAATAGCAGTTTGGATTATGTGGCTGCTGGAGGCAGATGTTTGTTGTTTGGGTAGATCATTTCGGGTGTACAGGTAGTCAGCTGAGTTGTGATCAGTGAATTACTAAGCTGCAGTGGCATCTTGAATTCTCGTATGTTTTTAGAAGGCCATCTAAGGAGTCTCTGCCCTAAACTGTGGGATGACAAGTCTTGTTAGTAATCTAATAAGGTGTTGGGGTCCTGATTGTGGTTTAAAAATGCCTGCCAAAAAGGTGAGGATAAAAGAGGCAAGGCTGCAAAAACTGAGGCCAGCAAAGCTGAATTGCTTCTGGCCTGCTCTAAGGGATTCGCAGCACAGGTAGGGATTGTCTCACCAAGAAATTTTTTGACTGCAACAAGGAAACCTGACCTCAAGAGAGCTTGTGGTAGTTGCTGTATTGAAAAAAAAGTGCATAAAAAGATACTCTTTGAGGTAACTTAGCAGGCTTAATTTGCTGGACTGTGATGTCCTCTTGTTTACAAATGCGTGTGGCTCTCAGAGCGTTAAAGCATTAACACATGCTGTATACTAGTATAGTCCTTGAATTGTAAGTCCATGTTTCATGTGTATAAAAGTTATGTCTTGCAGCATCTTGAAGGTTGGTATCTGGATTTATGAAGCTAATGTGAACATATAAAATTAAAATAAGTAATATGAGATTAAAATGGATTAATATGGTAATTACATGAGAGTATTTAGATTTGAATGTAAACATTAAATATTTTTCTGATGGAGCGATAAAAATATGATCTCTTCCTAATGTGTTTGCTGCCTCTGGATTTTTTTATGGACTGAGAACCTGGCCCTTAGCTAGTCATGCTGAGACCGACTCAAAGCTTACTCAGTGGAATGCAGTAGTCAACTAATCAAACTCACACAATCACACTTTTTATTTGTAGTCCTTGGTAACAGTTGGTCTGTGTTTCCAGGCTAATGAAAATTTGGCTTCAAAGTAGTGTGGCTGTCGGAAAAGGGGTAAGTGGGACATCCCTTCAAATCTTGGCCTTTTGTTCCCATCTCTTCCTGGTCCTGGCACTAAAGTTCTCTGAGCTGCAAAGACAGTCAGTGAATTCAGTTGACTGAAACTTATAAGCAACAACAATCAGATCTGGCTTAAAATATGGCTATGCAAGTGTTCATTGCAGCACAAAGGATGAGATCAGAATAAATTTTAATAATGTGATAGAAATTTAGATTATCTCTTCTGGTGATATCAAATTACACAGCCTTTTGTGTTACAAGGCTTGGCTTTTTTATTTTACCTTTCAACAAGAATGTCCAGGTGTGGTGGTTGTCCATGATGTTCTTCAACTAGGCGCATGTCTAACAGCTCTTTAGTTCTTTATTTCTATGGCTAAATAATCAACACAGCTGAAATTATGCCTCTTTTAGGAAGAAAAAAAGGATTGGGGAGTTTATTGTGTAGTAAGACAAGTAACAAATTTTGGGAGTATGTTTTCTAGTGCCTGTGTTGTTCTCTGCAAACCCTGTAAGACTGATTAGATTGTGTATATCAGAAATTTATATAGTAGCTGTCTTAACATGATGGAGCCATATACGTTTTGAGCAGAGAGCTTATGTCTTCTCAAGGGAAGTATGAGAAAAGTGCTCGTTCGGTTTCTGGGCTAGCTTCCAGAATGACCCATGCTTTATGTCTGAATCTACTGCAGTATGTGCCCATTCCAGTAAAGTGGTCTGCCTGCCTTAGGAAAAAATCAGATTGCTTTCTTTTTTTCCCTGACCTTCAGCGATTATTTTTACTCGATAAACCAATGCCTTCTTACATGATTGTTGCTAACAAGTGTGAAAGGCATAAGAATTCAGATAATTTTGTTAAATACTTGAATGAAGTTTCTTCTTTGCTTTTGATCAAGTCTCTTCTTGAAATCTGAAGCTTTGTCAGAATCTGTTTCCTAAGTGTTAACATCTATCTCTTTGCACAGTGTAGCTATCAAATTTCATCAGGCTTTCTCAGGAAGCTGTTTGGTTTTGGCTTTGTATTTTTTTTTTTTTTTAAGGAGTATGATAATATCTTTGGGTGAAGAGATGCAAATAGTGTTTCAGGTTTTTTCATAGCTCTTTTCAAAAAATAAGAGGTAAAGATTTTAGTACTGAAGTTCAGATATTCCCCCAATGGTCAGAGAAGAAAATATGCTAGCTTTGTTCTAGCTTGCAATTATAGAAGAAAAGCAGGATCTCAACTGCCTCTTTTATGCTGGAAGGGCATGTGTGTGTTTCCATTGCAGGAAAAGCTTAAAGCATTGTACTGTAAAGTATAGCTTCTTTTTAATTTCTTATCACTGTAGAATGATTAATAAGTGTACATTGGAGGCAAAATATCAGTCTAAAGAATTGTTTTGAAGTTACGGCAATAAAACAAAATTACAGCAGTTGTCGCTGCTGTTCCTCAGTTCTGTTGAACAGGTGTGTGGAAGTTGCTGTGTAAACAGTGCTGTGATTTTTTTACATGCACTTTTAAAATTTGCAGCCTTGCTTTTCTGGAAAGTAAGCATTCTGTTTTGTAAGGTGATTTTCATGAGTAGTTAGTTCAAAACTGTTTTAAAATTTTACGCAGAAGGACAATAATTTAATATGTAGTAAAAGAATGTCTTTAAACAAATATGGTATTGCCTAGCTACTTGTCAGTAACTGTCCTATTCATGGTATTCAGTCATTCTGCCTTTCACTAGCTTTTCTTAGTTGCCTTGAATAACCTGGAATATTTATTAACCTGTGTGCTCTGTTGCGGAATGTTCTGATTTTAGTTTTGTGGCTGTTTAAATCTGTTGGAGTATGGGGGAAGCTTTTCCACATGCAGCATTTTACTTTGAAAATAGGAAGATTAAGGTACAGTGGTTCTGAGAGAAAATGCAGTTCTTAAAGTCAATTTTAAAATTAACACTTCTACCTTTAGGTATCTCAGAAGAAGGACATGCAAGTATGGAAGCTTTTGTTCCACCTCCCACTTCTCTTCCAGCTTGTTTCCAGAAATCTAATCTCCATGTTCATAAGTTTAATAATGAGAGTTCTAATGTTGAACATTATTTTATTCCCACTGCTTGATTCTGTTGGAGATAATTTCTGTGTGAGTAACTAAAGACTGGTTCTAAAGCAGCTTTTATATTTTGTGAAATAAATCTGCAAAAACATCTGTTTTTTGTGTAGTAGATGCTTCCAAATGATGTCAAATATTATGTAAATTTATCTATTGCACTCTGGCTTCATTTAGTTCAGGATATTTAAAAAAATCACCTAAACTGCTTGTCATATGAACAGAGTTCATATGACAGGAGCATGTTTTGCAATAGATTCTTTGTGCTGCAAACCCACTGCCAAAGTATTTCCTGTAAACTCTTAATTTGTAACTTTCCATTTTACATTTTTCCAGGCTTTACAGATAAGGTATGGCAGAGTAAATACATCACCTTATTCATACAAATAAAATTCTCATGTATTTCAGTAATATTTTTCTGAGCTCTTGATTGAAAAAGTATATTTGTACACTTTACATAGCAGAGGTAATGTTGTTTGAAAGTTTAATTTACAAAAGGTGCAATTATCAATTTTTCAGGTTGGACTATTAAAATAGTTCACATAATGTCTGTATAATGCTAGAGGTTTGTATTATAGGTCCCTGATTAATTACTAGACAAAGGTGCTATTGGCTGGCAGTTTTAGTCCAAGCTGGAGCAGTTCCTTCTTTGCCTGCTGCATTTTTTTCCTGCCTCTGTATTAGCAGAACAGAATTCCGTATGGAATGGAATACTGCCCGACCAGTTCTTTTCATGTACAAAGGCTAAGTGATGAGCTGGGAAAAAATGGATGGAACCTCCTGACACCGGAGAATTCCAAGTTCTGGAGAAATTAATGTCAACGTCCCTTTACACTGGAAAGGGGCAGAAGTCCTTGAACTTGTCTGTGGTCCATTTGGCGATAAGGCAAGGACGAATTTACTGTTCGTGAAAGTCTGGCCATTGTAGTCACTGGAAACTGACTATATTTACTAGTAAGCAAAGAGACTCCTTATTCTCTGATATTTGTGTTTACATTTTATTGTTAAAAACTGCTAATAAAAATCAGATTGATTCCTCTTAGATCAGTTGTGGTCAGCGTGATCATTTCTAAAGCACTTTTATGATTTAAGTATACTAAATTTAAACTATTTACAAGAGTCTTGCAGGAAGGGAATGTCTTGGAAAATTACTGAGGCTTGAACCGAGTGGTAAATTTTTTTTTCTGAGGACACCTTTCAGGAATTTGGAAGCATTCTAATATGCAAATTTTCTGTTGCAAACAATGAATCTTTAAAAAACCAAACTGTGTTTAAACAGCTTGAATAATTTTTTTTTTCTTCTTTATTTTAAAGATTCATTTGAGCTTCTTACTGTTTCTTCATCGGCTAGCAGAAGAAGCCAGGACAAATGCTTTTGAGAACAAAAGTAAAATAATTAAACCTGAGCACACCATATCTGCAGCAAAGGTATTAAAAGACTTTTAATTTTTTTTTCTTTTTTGTATAATGTAAAATGTATTATGACATCATATACAAAAGCTTTCTGTGTTAAAGTTGATATTTGATTATCCAAAACCTATCGACACTTAATATTCTTTGTCCATCATTGGCATAATTTACTGTTACCAAGACAGCAAATTAACTCTCCTTGCCCTATTAAATATCACCCAATTTTTCTTGATTATTCCCTGTTTAAAGTCATAATTTCAATATATGGATAAGTCTACAAAATGGTCTACCAGCAAGCCTTCATGGCCTGAAAGGCAGTCCAAAGTTGAAGGATCCTTATTTCAGCTGATACGACATCAAGGTAGCATGCTGTCTTTACTTGAGTGATATAAGTGAAACTGCATGGAACAAATGAGAAATAATTCAGAGAGGTTCAAATTCCTTTCTTACATCTCCAGTTCTTACCTGCTTAGTTTGAAATAAGTTTGTAGTGGATTCTGGCAGCATTGTGTGGACAAACCGATACTTTGTGTGATGTATTTGGCAAGCCAAGAAATAAGGGAGAATTAGATTGTGGATTGTTGCATGAGTAGTTCAGCATAACAAAAATTGCTGTATGAATATCTGTGAAGAAGGAATTCGCTGCATTGTGGAGCATGGTGAGTTTTGTGTACATGCAAAAGAAGGGAAGGAGGAAGGTGTTATGCAGCTTTGTCTCCCTAGAAAGAATTAGTGTCAAAATATGGCTGAAATCCTTTTGTATTCTGTAGCTCATTTCACTCCCTAGGATATGTCTGCTTTACCTTGGTGTCATGAAGGAATTCAGTTTCTTTATTTTATCTCTTTAACCACCCTCTGCTGAGCAAACTGGGAGGATGAAATTTGGTGTTACCTGATATTTTGGTCCTGTAGCTTCTGTTTATCTTCACTATTATTTTTTCCTTCTGCTGAAAGGTTTAGTTTGATACTTTTCTATTACTATAGTAACAGAAACATATACAGGATATGTAGGGTAGCCAAGTGAATGTTGCAGTTGGAGTCTTACACATTTATAGTTTCTTTTTAACTGCAATCTTAACACTTTTTGAACATTTCTGTGCTCCATTTATTTTTTTAAGATGAGAAGAAAGGAAAAACTGCCTGTATTTTAATAATTTTAACACTTAAACAGTCCCATTTGGGCTTTGAAGTTCATTTTTCAATTTAAACTCCAAACCAAAAAATGTCCTTCCAAAAGTCTGTGCGCTCTTGATACAGAAAGAAATAAGGCATCACAAACAAAAATTGAGCATAATACCTGTATTATTGCAAACCTTATTTTTTCTTTTTGTCTAGGCCCAACAGGGTAAGAACTTCAAGGAATCTACTGATGGCTTGAGAGCACTATTGCCATTTCTCAGCATTAATTTTCAAAATGGGTCTTTTATTTTGCAGAATTCTTGCTTTCTGATATTTTCCCTAGAGTATTACCCTTGGCAACACAGCTCTTGGAAACAGATTGGCTAGGTGAACCTTCATTCTGAGTAGCCGAATGTTTTCAATCTCTACTGCCTGAATTGTATTGATAAATATAATTTTTTTTTCTTTGCAGGTTATTTTAAAGAAAAGCAGAGGCTAGAAAACAGACCACTGGAATTTTAAAGCCCATTTTTCAGTGTTTTCTAACTAACTCGAGTTATACTGTGAGCCAGCTCTAGCAGTTGTGGAATTATGTAGTTCTGTTGACATCTGTCTCCTGACTGACTATCTTACTGTTTCTTTAAAAAAAATAAAAAAAAATCTTAGAATGTATATTTTCATACACTTCATGCATAATTTTAAAATGTGTGTCACTTGTCGCTTCAGACTTTTGATGTACCCTTTTTCATAATGTTGGAGAAATGCTTGTACCAGAGATACTCTTTGGGTACAATGTGGCATTTATTATTAAAAGTGTGAAACTTCATAAGGGGAACAGTAGTAAAAAAAAAAAAACCACAGGTTTCACTAAATCCGGTATAGATTGTGCAGTTCGGAGCAGATTTACTAGCTAAAGAAAATTATGGCTTTCAAAACAATCACTGTAGAAACAAGTGTATTAAATACCTTGTCTTCAGTTTATTTATAATTTTTTTGATAATTTTAAAATTACTTTGAAAAGTAGGTTAAAACTTCTGTGTTCTGGGGAAAGAATACATAGTTGGTATTTTAAATCATGGTCTGAACTGTTAAGCTGACTTGTTTAATGTGGTATATGAGACAACTTGATGGTCTGTAATTCAGTTGGTGTGGACAGATACACAGTTTATGGAAAAGGAAAGATCTGGCACAGCTGATGTTTTCGAAGTTAGATCTTGTAAAAATAACAAAGATAAGTTGGCATGAGTGCCAAGCTATTTCCTTCCCCCTTTTGAGTGTCATGCTAACTTGTCAGAAGTCTGGAAATGTACATTATAAAAAAATGTCTTCTTAAATTAAGCTCATATTCTGTTCCTATTCTGATATTTGTAATCATTTACTGAACACTTTGCTTAATAAATATATTAATAAAGTTATAGATGAATCTTACAGTTTGAGCTGATAACGCAGTTTTGTGGAATATATGGTAACTGATCCTTCATATGCACAGTGAACTATTCTTAAAATAAAGAATCTTTAAAAGCGTTATGTATTGAGTAGTCTTAATTTTGTTTGACACCTTACCAAGTATATTCTAGAAACTCAGCAAAAAAATTGCATTTCAGAAAAGTTTTTGTAGTCTAAAGAAACTGTAGCAATGCCAGTACTTTTAATTTCATATCATGTCCAGGTACTTTTTAAAATGCTGTATAACCTTTGAAAAGTTGTCCTCTTCCAGTGTGCAGAAAGGAAGGAAGGATTACTCTCCTGCTTTACTTAACTCACAGAGCTTAGTGCATTTGGCTTCTTGTAAGGGTTGACTGGATTCTTTATTCTGCATTTTCTTCTCTTACTCCCTTGGAATCACAGAGAAGGCCAAGAACATACACATGTAGAGGATATTCGGACTTAATAATCTGAAGGACTTTCTCAGGAATAAGGAAGATCTGACTAGGTATTTATATTTTTATTTGTAATTACTGTCTTTGATTTAACAATTTTATTGCAACCCTAGATTTTCCTTAGTTAAAAATGTTTTCTCCTAATTTTCTCTGAAATATTTTCTTACAGTCTTGTATAACCACATACCTTTCCTCATTGTATGATTGTTTGAGTGCTATAGCTTCTTTTTGAACTTGTGTTGATGTCCACTTTAACTTTTTTCTAGATTTAACTTTTTTCTAGATTTTTCTAGAAGAAGTTTTAGCTCTGAGCTTAGTGGAATATTCTCCTTCTTATGTAGTAGATTGATTGATGATCAGCTACCAGTGGGGAAGGGAGGCCAGGAAGGGGTAAAACCAACCACCATTGTACTTTAAAAATATTTTATACAGTGGTTTTGGCCTGTATTCATGGTTAAGAAGCTGCCTCTTTTTCATAGGAGAGGGACTTTTGGTAGTACATTGTGAATGTTTTGTAATAGCTGGAGCATGCAGGTATTAAGAAGACCTGGGTAGCTTGGCAAGTATTCAGGTTTGTCTCCTAAATTTCAAATAAGTATTTATGAAAATTAATGGGGCCGATGTAGTGGGCTTAAGCTTTCAGAAATATAACATGCTATTATGTTTTTCTAGTATCTTCTTGAACTTTCACCATAAGGTTAATTATATTCCTATTTGGCAGCTCTTCTGTACTCCTTCATGTATATATCTAGGCTTTCTTCTCTACGCAGTATTCCTTACTGGATTTTTAAAATTGAAACTTTTTACAGCAGTGTTGTCTAAATACCTATGAATACTTACAATTAATATAAACTTGGAGGCTATAGTGATAGTTTATTCCTGTTGTCGTGTCTCTACTTAATGACAAAGTATCAAAGCATGTAGTTCTCTAAAATATTTTTTTAAACTAGATCTGTAGTAGAAGACCTAATGAAGTTGTGTTATTTGAACTCCTGTGTTGATTCTTTGCCATTAGGAGGAAAAAGGAAAGGATTTTTGAAGGAAGAGTCATGGTGATGCTCAGCTGTTTTCATGGAACCTTGAGAAATTTATAGTTCTGAAACAACTTACTCAATATTGAATTTCCTCTGGTTTTAAACATAAGATGCAAGAGATTTTTGGAAGGAGCGATGGTCTGATGATACAATTACAACTCCTCATTTCCTTAGAAATTAGGATAGAAGTTCTAAAAAATTAGAGGCACACTCAGACATCCATTTTTTCCATTCTCCTTGCTTTGCAGCTTTCCTAATATTCTATTTCACATGCTACCCCGCCCTTTCACTATGACCATGAATGAAAGGAGGTAAAGTAATGAAGAAATAGAATTTGGTAAAGGTGCTTCTGGTAGCCCTTATCTTGGTTTTCAGCTTTTGATGTGGCTAGTGTTAGTCTCTGGGCCAGGATAGTATCATAATTGATTAAACCACAAAAGAAGAAGGAAAATGTTTATTGATCAGCAGGTGACTGTGAGGGGAGAGAATCGTGCTGCTGCTATTTTTGTTTCATTTCACTTGTGGAGTGGCTGGTGAGAGGGGATCTACTGTTTGCCAACCTGAGTATGTCTTCTGGTGGGGAGTATGCCCTATTCCAGCTCACACAGCATACATTCATGCATCCTGTGCTTTGATTTTCTAGAGCATGTAAGTGTAATATTATCTGAGTGGTATAAATCATCTGGTTATTAGATTTAAAGCTTCTAAAAAGGACCCAAAAAATGCTGTTCTATTTGAATGTAAAGCTGCATCTGTTGTTTTGAGTCAGAAAATCAACACAAGTGCTAGAGAGGACATTCATGCCTTGGAGTTTCATTGTGCTTTTATGTGAAGAAGTGAGTGATTGCTAAAAAGAATCTAAAGTTTCATAATAAAAATAGTATTTTCTTGTTATATTCATACAGTAAAGGAATAATAAAGTCAGAAATATGTATGCTGTAATAGAAAAATTCTTTTTCTAGCCATAAGGTGGGGATAGAGCAAAAACTCTTTTTTCCCTGTGGTAACTTTCCATTAGAGAAAGTATTCCGTTTATTCGTACTAAAAAGTATGCTATAGATTGTGACACTTTCAGACACTGCCAAGCCTACACTGCTGACATATTTAGGGCAATTAATGTTAAAAAGAAAAAAAAATCCCATTCACATCAAAAAAAGGATGTTCTCCTGATCCGTGCTGAGAGGGTGAAAGATATGTGAGACTTTGAAGGATCTTGAAGATTTTCCTTTGTTCGAAGCTTAATGTTTCAGTATCATGTAGTTTTCTTAATTAGAGGTCTATGGTTATTTGTATAAGATAGTCTCGGTTTTATAAATGGGTATATTCTATGCAGTTTCATGAAGGAAATTCTTGTACAAGACATTGCTTATTTAGCAGCCTTAACTATGAAACATACAGCTTGTATTGGCTGACTTGCTGACTCGGCATTCCATTAGTCTTTATCAGTTTAGAACAACTAATGATAGGGCATGTAACTCCTAGATGCATAGGGATCTAAGGTGACTTACGAGCATGTATTTAGAAGGTGAGACTTGTATTTCAAATAAAAATGCTGATTACATTAAATAAAAATTCCTTTTTCCAGAGCTGTAAAATATGTGTCAAATTCAAGTTCATTAGAATGCTTCAAAGCAATGTGTGTCGTTGTTTCTCAGTTTAATATGTATATTATCATATACTATGTATATGTATTGGCATACAGATTCCTTCATATGTTCTAATGGCAGTTTAATGGTAATGTAGCTGCTGTGATAGCTTACTTGGATATGATAAAAGAGGATAGTAGAACAAATTTCTTACATGTTTGAGTAGTTTCAGTTCTAGGCTGAGAAGATGCTGACAGCATTTTTGTTGTGCTAAATACAGAATTGCAACTTTTTGAAGAAGTTGAAGCATCTTCCCACCTAACAGTTCATGGTTCTGCAGACATAATCAGTTGGAATTCATTCATTTACTGTTTGGTGAACAATGTTGGGGGTTTGTCAGTTTCTTTGCAGTCCACATTCATCAAATTTACATGGGCTTTGATACATAATATTCTCCTGTGGGCTGGCTTATTAATGTTATCCTGACCAAACTGCTGAAAGATCTTTTCAGGTCATTTGATACCTGTAAGATCAAGTTTCTTACTGAGAAGGTCACTTTCCTGGGGGGATGATTTCAGGGCATGGAGGACATGGTGGAGTGTAGAAAAACACCTAAACAGCCCTAAAGTCGTTTCTGGTTTAAAAAACCCCGAACGTAGACACAACCTTACTACCTGATAATAACGTGACTGCAGCAGTTTAATAAAAGCAAGAACACTTCCTCCATCACTGGTTTGCTCAACCTTCTGGCACTAGGTCAGGCTCTACAGAAAGACTCCTACTTTGTTTCCTAAGCATGTAGAAAACACAGAAAGGTATGTTGGCAATTGCACAGATCCTGAATCAAAATTTATAAAGGGCAAATACTTCCAAATAAATGCAGTCAGGGATAGACTTGGATTAGCTGGAGTTTCCAGTCCATTATATCGGGTTTAAATTGGTGTGGTTGTATTGGTGCTGACCTCTAAAGTTGGCAGCCTAATGTGAATTGTTTTCATTTGTCCAACTTCAGAAGGTAAATACGCACACAGATTATATCGTATAACAAGTAAGTTTTAGTGAATTGGTGCAAGTTTTATAAAGAAACCAGATAAAGGAAAACATTTAAGTAACAGGTAAGCTAGTTTTTAAAATTCTATTGCACATATGAAATCTTAGTGCAACCAAGCCTCTAGTCATAGCTGTTGAAGCTGTTATTCACATAATAAAAGCTAAAGTTACCAAAGATGGTAGGTTACATTTAAATGTTTAAATTCTTTAGTTGATTTTTGCTCTTCAGAGAAAATTATGTGTGTATCATGCTGCTTCCAGAATTGGTCAGCTGTTTAAATATTATTGATTCCTGAAGACTGGCTAGAATTAAAAGTGAGGTAAAAGACAGTAATTAATAAAAGAAAAAAAAAAAAAGACCAGGAGCAGTCAAGAAACGGGAAGGATAAGTGCATGACATAGTTTAGGTTGGCCAGATAATAATTTCTTCTGTTTCTGTAGTTTCACCATTTGTGTTTCATGTTGAAGTTTAACTGTGGGCTCCCACATTTTCTGGATTTAAGGGATTGGGTCTTGGTAATGGAGGTCAGTAGCTTTCATATAGTCTAGGTAACAATATTCTTCTAAAACTTTTTCTAATAAAGATATGGGATATCTTACTGAATTGACACCAGAATTCCACACAGTAATTAATATTGATGATACTTTACCTGTAGCCTATTTTGGAAGTTTTCCCCACAAATTCATATGGAATAAAACTTGAAAATTCAGAGCAGAAGTGGACAAGGCTTCATCTTCCTTTGTCTTTTGTTTTTCTTGTTACCCTTTCCATTTCTGGATAAGACTGGAGAGCCATAATGAAGGTTTGTTTTAGGGCAGCGACAACATTTAAAAGTCCAGTACTACCAAAAGGATGGATTAACTTTCATTCCTTTTGAAGGCACATTAATATTCACAGAATGAATCACGCTGTGGGTAAGGTTGGAAGGCACCACAATGGGTCACCTGCTCCAACCTCCCTGCTCAAGCAAGGTCATCCTAGAGCACGTGGCACAGGATTGTGTCCTGATGGTTCCTGAGTATGTCCAGTGCGGGAGACTCCAAAACCTCTCTAGGCAACCTGTTCCTGTGCTCCGTCACCTGCAATGACCTGCACAGGTATTTCTGTATATGTATAGCCTGAACACAAACATTATGAGACTGTGAAAGTAGATCCATGGTTTAATACTTCCTGTTGACTGCAATTTTTGAAGTTACGTCTCAACGAAATAGGGAGTCGCTTATTGACTTGAGAAGCTGTTAATTGTGCTGTAATTTTGTATCTGTGAACACAAAGAAATTTTATTGTTAATGTTCATGCCACTGTACCCTCTGTTGAACTTTTCTTATTTGCTAAACATCCAGCTGTCAGTGCAGCCATAGCCAAGAGTTGGAGGAATATGCAATATTAAAAACATAGGGCAAGTGCAAGCACAGCAGTTTTACTTTGGCATATTATTTTCATGAACCTAGCATCTTTTGCAAGGTTTTCCTGGAAAGAAAAAGAAAACACCTTTCCAAATCATCTTTACTTGGGTAGAATGGATGCTTAATTACACTAAACTTCTCCAAAACAAACGCTCGTGTATTGAACTAAATTTTACCTTGGATATTTCTTTCTTCTCGCTTGCCCACTTACGTTCAAAAGAAAAGATGGGATAAGCTGCGTACTCCTTTCTTCTAAGGAAGACTCTTATAATGGCTCTCTTTGTTTTCCCTGAAGCTCCTGGTGAAGCAGGAAGCCATGTATCTCTAAATTGATGTCCTAGAAATTACCAAGAAGGTACTATTTTGTGTCTACTACCTGTACTTTAAAACATTTGTTCTGATGTGTGAAGTCTTCCCCTGTACATACTGAATATTATGCATATAAATTGTAAATCTCTTTATAAAGCTTGGTTTTTTTCAGTTCAGAAATTCTAGGTATTTTCTAATATATAAGACCCAGATGGAACTTAGACTTTGAGCTCTTTTATTCTCTGAAGAACCCATCAGTGTAAAATATCAGGCTACTCTCTCTTTGAGAATGGAGAGGATTATTCGTAGATTATTTTACATTTTTGTCCATTTGGTTGTGTTTTTATTTTGTTGGGGTTTTGTTTGTTTTCTTTGGGTTTTTTTTTTTTCCCTAACTGCATGGGCTGCTAGATTAAAGGTTTTTTTGCTAAATATTTTATATCATATTTCTTTATTCAAGCATGAAAATTCAATTATGACTCACGTCCCAGAGGAGTCCTCCAGTTTCCATAACATTCCTAATATTCTTAATTTTGAAGACTAAGCAGAGTTTCTTCCCAGTATTTTCTGTTCCTCTTTTTCCAGCCCCTAAGTTCAATGCTAAAGAGAAAGAGAGGAGAGCATGGTTGTGGTGCTGCAGAGCATTTATACTGGAACATAAGCAATAATGCCAACAAGTAGCAGGCTTTAAACTGAGCAAAGTGTAGGTGAAGGAAATGCTCTATCTTCTTTACCAAACTTACATGATCCTTTGGGCAGACAATTTACAAGATGAACCTTTGTTAGCAATGCTGTTGCCTTTGCTTAAAATTTGTGTAAATATTCCCGCCTCCTTCAAATAAAGCTTTTTTTTTTTGCCCTCTTTCTTAGCAATAAAGAAGAAAGCATCAGATCCAATGTAAACATAAACAATTTATTATATAGGGTGTTAATAATTGATTTAAAACCAGTTTGTTTAATATTTTTAATATTTTTTCTCTGAGGAATATATACTCTTTTGAAACAACTTCTAAAAAGTAGAAGCTGAATGTTTAAAGCTGTACCAAAACTGGGACTTTATAAATTGTACTAATACCTTTGTTAAAAAAAAATAACAATATGAAGTTATGGCACAAATGAGCCAAACTACTCCTAATAGTAAAGAAACACTTTTGAAATACCAGGTTTTTCATGTTTTCTCTTGCAAATTCCATGTCAAATGATGATGTCGGTTAAAAAGATTGTGTGTAGTATTTTTTAAAGCTTAGTGAGTTTAACTCTTGTCTCCATCTCTCTTGAAAAGAAATGTGGACCATGTTTGAGACATAATTTGTGTAACAAAATATCTTTTTTTCTGAGCTAATTTAATTTTTACATGCTTGTCTTACAGAGGAAGTCTACTTTTAATAAAATTCATGTGTTTAGAGCTGTAATTTTTGCATTCAACATAAATTATTTTTATGTTGTTGCTGTTTGATGTGAAGTCTACATTTTCTATGAGTAAACTCACCAGTTACAGTATGGATCTCGTCTTCCTGTATCAGTACCACCATGTTACCAATCACTATATTGAAAATGCATCTTTAGAAGTTAATATAATGTTTTGAGTAAAGTGATGAGTGTAGTTCCAATACAAGATGCACTGACAATCCTTTTTTAGCTAGGCTTCATATGTTATCCTTGTAAACTCAAAGAAAAAGACATTTTCCTCTGTTCTTGTAGTTTCCCTTTTAAATGGAGCCTATCACCACATGAAACACTTTCCTGACCTTTAGCATTGTCAGAACATGAAACAGAGGAGGAGGATATCCTATGGTGTATAGTACATTAAGGGGATTACCTCATCAGCATGAAAAGGGCATAACTAATCTACACCAGAGACATGTAAGCTCTTGGAGCAGGACATTCTTGAGAACATAAAGAAACGCATCAAAACATTTTCTCTAAGAGTTGTTCAGCACGTCAGTGGAGCAGCCAGCATGTGAATGAATTGCAGTGTCAAAATTGTTCTCTGTTTACAGTGTTTTCTATTCATGTATCTACTCAGACCCCAAATTTCCAGGCTGAGGCAGGACTGATAAAAGTCTGCATCTTATGGAAAATTGAAGCTGGGGCAAGGTTGCTCCTGGTATTTTCCTTCTAGTAAGAATCAGTGTTCTTCCTACCTTGTCATCATGGCAGGAGGTAACTGATTAAGAGAGAAGCATTTGTTTTTTCTTCAAACTTCCTAAACTGGTTTGAAACTGTATCTTTACACTAGTTTAACCTATTATTTCTCCAGTTTTGCTAAGCTTGTATGGAGCCAGCAGAGAAATGAATCATGATGATTCAAACTCTAGCACTAGGTAAATAAGATGCAGTTCTGCCCATCCACAACGTGCAACCCTCTAACTGCTGCTGTGATGGATTTGCTGTAACTTACAGCATGTGTACTATCTTAATACATGTTTTTCTGTGTATTTTCTTTTCTTTTCCCCTAACACAATGATTGGTGATAAATTTGAAAAATTGACCAAAACCTGTAAATACAGTTTTCTAGCCATAAAGAGCTCACGTAAATGTGTCAGCCTAAAGTTTGATTAGCCATGCTTAAATCTTGCAAATAATGTGGTTTCTAAATGATTGGCTTTGGGCACCCTGTTGCAATTTTGTGCACGAATCCTTCTTTGAAAGCATTCCTTAGTATTAAAAGAAAAAAGAAGTCAACACTGAATCTATGGAGACTTGCCAAAAATTGTTTAAATTATTCTTATGAGGTCACAATAGTCTATTACTGAAACATGCTAGAATTGTTGGCTCATCTATCTACATTGCAGTATATTCCTTGAGTTTCAGAAGAGCAAGACAACAGAAGGCATCCTAAGCAACTAAAAAGAAGTTTTGATCCTGTATTCATATTTTTCAGTTTCAGATTATCTTTTTCGGTTTATCTGCTGAGGAATTAGATTTTGTTGCCCTATAAGACTGTCTTGTGCGCTGATTTATTGCATTTTGTGGTGTCTCTGAAATTCTCATCATTAACCATCTTTTTCAATAATATTTCTTTTCACCAGCAAGTGTATCTTATTTAAAATTTTTCTTCAGCTTGCAATACTCTAAAACATCATTGAGCAAATAATTCATTAAATTTTTCTTCTTTATCATGAACTACTGATGTATAATTCGGTTTCTTCAAGTATATTCAGCATTCAGAATTGTTTCTGGAATATTCTATTGAATATTCTAGGGGACCCTGCTTGAGCAGGGAGGTTGGACATCCAGTTGTCTCTTCCTACCCTACCCATTCTGTGGTCCTGTGATTCGTAGTAAGTCTTGGTTTTTAGCTCACTGAGCAGCTGTCTGTTTTCACTGATTGCCGTTTGAAAGGCAAAAGTCTGTAATCAGCTAGTTAGTTTGCATGTTATGTTTCTTCATCCCCATTGAACATATGTAATAATTCTTAGCTGGAAGCTTGCAGAAGACAGATGTAAACATGCCTTTCAGTAAACACTTTAGAAAGTTTGCCTAAATTGCTTAAATCCGTATTCCTGATGATAAACTTCATTTCATTAATTTTGGAAAAGCTAAGCTAAAATATATGTCTCTTCTTAAAAATATGGATTAATGCTTGTGGAAAATATTTCACATTGTTGGTTGGTTTTAGCTGCAGAAATGTATAAGTGTAGTAAATAATAGAGCCTTATTGTAGTCCAAATACTCTCCTTTTTTTGTTGTTGAAGTGGAATAATATATTTGTACAGAACACAAATAGTAGATGAGAGATTTGACCAAAAAGCATTGGGAAAAACCCTTCCCCTTACAAAAAGTCCAGGAAGAACAAATGTAACCTCCAATATAAGCAGTTCTAAGAACTGAAGCCTTTTGATCTGAATGAAAACCAACTACTAAAACTTTGCAGACAATAACTTCTTTACATTACTATGTCCTCAGTTATGATTTAGAGAGGCAATCCATTTTCTCTGTTTATCTGCTATCTGGTCTGCAGTAGGATCCTAATCATGGTTCAATTGAGGTAAGTAACAGAAGTTTTTAACATTTAAGAAATGAGCATTAAAAGAAAATGCAGAATTGCGTATCTTCTTTCCAGTAATGAGATATTTCCAGTAATGAGACCCATTCTTGTCACTGCCTTCAAGCATTAGGTTTTCTTAGGGGCTCAGCTGGGTGGGCATTGCAGTTGCTGAAGGGACATTATCAATTGAATGAGATAGAGAACTTTTTAGGTTAACCTTTTGAAAATTCCATAATATTTACTTTTTAGGATTTTTTAACTATTTTTTTTTTTTTAAGTTGTTAGCATTTTTTTTGTTTGTCTGTCTGTAGGCGCATTCTGGGCCAAATTTTACCCATTTGGATTGGTGTAAAATCAAAGTCATGCAGTGATCTATATTGCTGAAAATGGGAGCAAGGTTTTTGCCCCAGTACTTTTGACTGCTATGTCTTACTCTGAAGCAGTTTCCAGACTGCTCCTAATTTGTCTGTGATATTCAAAGTTAACTAAGTAACAGCATCTGCACTGCTGCTAAATTGAGGGTTTTGAATGCTCGGCTTTCACACTAGCAGATATTTTTGGCAAGTATGTACCTTTACCGCAAAGTTGTTGCTATTATGGGATTATTTTAATCATACGCTGAAACTCATTTTCTTAAATGCACTTTTAATTCTTTCTTTGTTTGTTTTTATTGTTTGCATAAGAACACCACATGCTAATTCACCACATGATGTGTACACACAGTCCAAATATCACAAAGTCAGTTCCAAGGTCCAGACATTTACCAGTCTCCCTTTCATAAAGCATATAATGGCAAAATCCTTAGTCCAAATTCAAGTCAACCAGAACTTTGGAGTATCTTCAGAGTAAAATGTGCTTCAGAACAGCTGCAGGAATCTTGATATATAACCCACAGTGGGGTGGACATAACCCTCTAATACTGAAAATATACTTTATAATTTATACATGATGACAAGATAAAAGTTTTTGTAAGAATTTCTTCAAAAGAAGAAGGAGTACAAAAACAACTAAAAATAAATAGAAACACTTTCCTGTTCTAAGCCCACATCGGGTACAGCCATGATGGCAGCCAACACCTTTTTGGCACAGAGCCCTGCCAGTTGCCTCGTCCCAAATTCAGAGACACAAAACTCAACTCCTCTTCTGGATCTTTTCCAGCCACTTTGGGAGTTTGCCTCCCTGCAAGAGGCTGGTAGAAGGAGAACATATAATGCTTTTTCTCTTGCTTCCTGCTTGTTAATAAATTGGAAATTACATAGTCTACAAACATACACTTTTTTTGTGGATTCCATCAAAATGCGTAAATCATTAAATGTTTTATAGGAATTATTTTGTCTCAGATCACAGTTCTTTTATGTAAAGCAAAATAAATGCATTTTAGTTACTTATTGTATATTATGAGAGTGTATCACAAGCCATATAAAATCAGCTATTTAATGTCAAGAGGCAAAAACTTTTTTGGAACTTCCTAGGATCTTATATAGCCAATTTTGCAGCAGCATACATCGATTTGAAAAGGGCTTAGTGCATAACATTTTCAACCAGTGTGTCCTAGAATAATAACCCTTAACTCAATAAAATTTCAAGAGCGAAGTATTTAGAGAATTGTTCCTACCAAGAAACAATGCTGAGGAGTTCTTCCAGGACAGAATTAAAAATACATAAATATTTTAACCTGCACATGAGAGAAAGTGAAATTTTCTTGAGTGCACTCGTACATGCTGACACATCTATGCGTGGGTACTCTTCTGCATGAAGAGTCAGCCCATTGAATGTCAGTCCTGGCAAGACACAGCCTCAGATCCTAGTCCCATGTTTTTATTCTCATAGCTGAGAACTGTAAACATCTTCTGAGCTAAAAAAAGAGCAAGATTGCAAATGCAGAATATTGAGTTCAAATGCAGAACACAGAGTCCCAAAGACTCTGCTATACACAACAAGGTGAAAGATATTTGATCTGTTTCTCTAGTTCACTGAGGTCCTTGTATGTCACTCCATGAACAAAAAGAATTAAATTCTGATCATGGGGGCAACCAGATCTGTGCCATCTGGTTTTACTTTCCCACATTAAAGGTCCTAGCACAAGGTGAGATATGAGCTGCTGTTGCTGTAGTTATTCTTATCTGCTGAATGATGTTTTGAGGCTATCAACATGTAGAATACGGTAGAACAATTTCAAAGCTTCCCTACCTACCCCAGAAATATAAGGCTGGACAGTCTCCATAGGTCCCCTTTCCTTCCTCCCCTTTTTCAGGTGAAGCAGTAGAGATTTTTCCTACTTTCTCTTCAAAAAAGTCTTGATCTGGTTTTTTTTGGATTTTCTAAATTTTGATCTGTGATGACTGGCCATTTGCAAGGAGTAAAGTGTTCCTCCATGTTATTATTTGATATTATTAAGGAAATCTGGCATATGTCCAAGTCTGAATCATTAGAAACTCTGTGGAAAGGATGACTGACTTTATCCTGACTCCCATACTTCCAACTTTTCATCTCCTGATACTAGTGAATTTTTTGAGTGCCAGAAGATTTTACACTCATTGGTAGTGCATAAAACATCTTCATTTTGCCAGGATACGTTACTTGGATATGCTATTTTGAATTGAATCATAATTAAAGCAAGACATGGTCTAGAAGAGAGGATTTCTCATCCTTCCTCTGTGGAATATGACTTAATTGTACTAGCTATGGGGAGCACAGCTGCTGTCTTGAAGCCAAGAAAGAGAAAACTATTTGGCTTCAATAAGAGGCGCCGGAAACTGTCTTGTGTTCAGATACATACAGGTAAATTTTATTTTAAGCCACCTCTATTAAATATAATTGCATGCTGTCCATGTTCTATTTCATTGTATACCCAGAATATCTGGAGAAATCTTAGGATTCTGTAAAGCTGAACATTATTTCTTTATTTCCTATCAGACCCGTTTTTACCAGATTGCTATACTGAATGTACTAGGTTTCAGTCATATGTTAAATTTTAGATTGGTTCATTTGGAGGATCTTGCTGTTCAATGTTTCATATTAAAACCTGGTTCTCTGAATGTTTATGTTACAGAGGGTTTTTTCTTTTTTTTCTTTTTTTTTCACTTTCTAGATATTATAAATGCTAAGAACATTGTCTGTTGCGAGAAGACATATGAAGAGCTTGTCCTACATCTATTGAGAGACTGGGTTAAAAGGCCAGTCCTTTTAAGTCTTAGCTCCTAAAACAGTGAAGTGCATAAGTCAGCTTTTGGTTACGTTAAGTGGAATTTTCCCAAACATGGCATTTTAAAGATGGGTCTAGACTACAGTTGTCTAAGTGAAATATGCATGGTGTACAGAAAAGAAATAGTGGAAGGCTGGTCTAGACATAGCAAAACATTAATTACAATGGGCCAAACTGTGTTATGAATTTCTTCATCTTACTGTAAATGTGATGCAATTTACATTTCTGCTATTTTGATTGATCTCACATTCACACCGTAGCTTGTAGCATTAAGCCAGTTTCAAACCTCTCATGAATTCTGTTATTTCTAAAATGTTTTCCTGTTCTATTTTGTTTTGGTAAGTTTAAATCTCTCTTTAAAAAAAAATCATGCAGTTTTATACTTCCACACATAAATTTTATTAGGTTAGATTGTTTCAAAGCAAAAGGAAGGTTTTTTCATTGACCTGAATTTTTCTCGATTTCTGTTTCATCTCAGGTGGACTGGTTCATCCAGAGATTTTCAAATTTTAATTAACAGTTCATTTGGAGTGTGGTAAATCTTGTTTTCAAAGCAAATGCTACAGAGCCACGAGATAATTTGATTTCCCTGTTACATTCCTTTCATTTTACGACTTTTTTTTTCTATAAAGACAGAGGAATGAGATAATAGCAAAACAAAAATTTTGCAATAGTGTTTTAATGAAATAAAACTTATAAAGCAAAAATATTCAGTAAATCTTGGTGCGTGATGGTTCTTTCCCTTTTTCTCTCTTTCTCTTTCTTCTAAGATATTGGTATCAATGCAGGCTGGGGCATGTCCTGCCGAGAAGGACTCGGAGGTGCTGGTGGATGAGAGGCTGGACATGACCATGCACACTCCCAGCCCAGAAAGCCAAACGTGTCCTGGGCTGCATCCAAAGCAGCATGGCCAGCAGGGCCCAGGGGGGAATTCTGCCCCTCTGCTCTGCTCTGCTGAGACCCCACCTGCAGTGCTGCATCCGGCTCTGGGGTCCCAGGCACAGGAGGGACATGGACCTGTTGGAGCAAGTCCAGAGGTGGCCACCAAGTTGTGTAGAGGGATGGAGAACCTCTCCTACGAGGAAAAGCTGAGTGAATTTGGTTTGTTCAGCCTGGAGAAGAGATGGCTTTGGTGCGATCCAGTTGCGGCCTTACAGTACCTGAAGGGAGCCTGCAAGGAAGATGGAGAGTGACTTTTTACAGGAACATGGATTGACAGGACAAGGGGGAATGGCTTCAAACTGAAAAGAGAGTAAATTTAAATTGGATATAAGGAAGCAACTCTTTGCGGTGAGGGTGGTGAGGCCCTGGAACAGGTTTCCCAGAGAAGCTGTGAATGCCCCTTTTGTGGAAACGTTCAAGGCTGAGTTGGATGGGGCCCTGAGCAATCTGGTCTAGTGGAAGGTACCTCTGCCCACAGCCCAGGGGCTGGAACTAGATGAGCTTTAGTGTCCCTTTCAACCCAAACCATTCTGTGATTCTATGCTATGCAAGGGATAGGTAGATGAATGTTCTTAGTACTGGAGCACTTGATCTTGCTTTTCTAAAGAATCTCAATTTTTGGGCTCTGCTAGAATTCTTGAAAGCTTTTAATCAGAGCTAGATTTTGAGAAAGATATGAAGTCAGAAGAGATTAATTTAGCTGTTAATCTGCTGAAAAATATTTTTTTTGAGTTTAAGCTTGTATGTCTGTGTTTACTCTAGTGGGGTGCTATTGTAAAAATTAGGTAGGTGGTGGCTCATCTTCCCCAGAGACTTCTAAACTTGTAATACATTGAAGCCGCAAAGCCTTATACTCATTTGGAGGTTTTCATGGCTACTGTAACTAAACACATTAGATATAGCATGAGCAGCTGCATTAAAAACATTGCTGGAAGCAAGCAGAAAATAATGTTATTTTCCAAAGAAGTTACATTGGCATTACTTCTCAATGGGCATACAGAAACAATGGATTATAGCATAGTAGGAAGTAGCTATCATTATAGATTTTTTTAAAATAATTCAGATAATTAATTTTGTCCTCTTAGAGTTATTTAAACATCTGAAACAGGAACTGTGGTCATAAAAATGCAGATGGAAAAATTCTTTTAACCTACCCACCTCTGAAAAGCTTCCATAATTGAATCAAATGCATTTTTTCCAAAGAAGGTATCTTTACAATGCACTGAGCATGTTTTGTTGGGGTTTTTTTCAGCAAAAAGGGAAATCTTTTGATTATACACTAGCTTTCAAATAAAATGAAAACTCTTTCTACCAAACAGGTGTAAGACAATAATTGGTCACCTGCACACTGCATTATTTATGATGTACAAATCCTCTCTTTCCAGAAACATTCAGCTATTTTGTAGTGGAAGAACAATCAAAGAAATAGTAAAAGTTTCAAAATATGTTTCAGGAATTGATGGTATGGGAAAAAAACAAAGGATGAGAATTATTGTTCGGTTCCAGAAGCAGTAAATTAATATAAGCAAAAGAGTAAAAGAGACTAGCACAGTCCTGAGTCTTTCCTAAGAGAGTTTAGGGGCAAAAAAGCACAAAAGGAGAAAGCGGCTGTGAATTAATGTCATAGGTTCTACAGAAGTTCAGAGGAGGGAGGAATGAGTGTGGGGAAGGGAATAGTTGATGAAGACCAACTTTACTTTCATTTTTGTAATAAATTTGAAGATATTTTTTTATTTGTTACGAGAAATAACAATTCAGATAAGAGGGTTATTTTGAACATTATATGTCATTTAATTGAAATTACCACTTCTGCTTCATGACAAAAGTGGGCATATGATAATACTGCTATGATGGCATTACTTTGATGTTTTGTATGGAAATCTTATAAGGAGATCCTTTCCTTTGATATTTTCTTCACATATTACAGGCTTCAATGGGTCTGATAGATATGATATGAGTCAACAACATGATTTACAGAGTCCTGACTGGGTGAGAGATCTCCAAATTTTCAGTTAGAATTTTCAGTCTACCTTTCTGGAATATGTGGGTACAGTTCACAAATACTTATTTATCAGGTAAATGTAACACTTTCAATCAGACTGTGCAGACTGCAGGATTTGGCCTTGTTTTTGAAAGGTTATATATCTTAGCTCCTGTTATATTTAGCTGAAAGTAAATCAGAAAAAAAAAGATCAACCTTAACCATTTCAAACCAGATGATCCTTTTCATCTGGAGTAAGTTTATCCTTAAAGGGACTACACAGTGCAGCCCTTATAATAATACCTCATTAAAAAACATGTATTGAATGACCACATTTTCAAAAGAAGCATTTCAACTGATTGCAGCAATACAGCTGACCTTGCAAAGTCAGCATGCTAGGGTGGATCATGCAGATTAGCACAGACATAACAATGTGGGCCTTTCGGGTCAATTTGAGGAAATGGCGAGAGTCGGAGTGGCTGGGTGCACACCTATTCAAGGAGACCACATAATCATTTCATCCTGATGATGTCATTTCATCAGCAAGAGAGTATTTAAGCTGCTGTTTCCTCCACACATTTTACCCATCGAGTTATAGCTTTCTTTAGATGAGCAAAATGATCATCTTTTTCTTCTGATGGAAAAGAAACTGGTCGAAGTAGGATTTAATTTTCTGTGCAGTAAAGATTAGCTGATGAATTATTTTTCAATTGGAGAATAAAATGTGAGAAATTCTTCTACCTGGGTATGTCCGTGAACTTCCATGGGAAAAAAATCAACAAAAAACTGTTCCATCCTGGCTTTTGAAAAGCTGCACTGTGTATCATGTGATGTCAAGACTTCTCTGGTGTTCCACTGAAAATTGTAAATCACCTGGTCATTTGAATTAAATTATTAATCTTCAGAATGTAAACATAGAGGGGGAAAAAAAAAAAAGTATGGTTTCTTGTAGCCACATCTGGTTTGATTCTATCAGATCCCAAAACACCTCCTGCCATCCTCAAATGAGGAAGCCTGTTAGTCTATCCTGATATGAGAATGTAATGGCATGTAGGGGTGCACTTGAACAATATGTTAGCTCTGTTAAACCATAGAGTCCATGTCTGTTTGGGAAGTTTCTCCTTTTTAGTTTATTTTGAATCTGACCAGATATCTGATTTGCTGTAGTAAATGCGGTGCAAGTATCAGAAGGACTTGTAAGGTTAGGAAAGAAACTGGAGAAAACTGCTTCAACTAGCACTGTTGCTGAAACTTGTGAACCCACAGTGGCAAAAGCACAATGAATTAATCTCAGTGAAGTCCTGTGCTGATTTTATATTGTTTCTATTGGCACATGAGTTATCTTCTGGACAGATTGTTTGAATGTTGCAATGGGCATCACTGTGTAGTAGCTGAAAAGTCTCAGCCTTACTGATGAATCTCACCTAAGGACAGATAGAGAAATTCCTGTCAGCTTTTTGCAAGAATTTGAGTCCTTTTTAGTACAGAGGCTTATGACTTTCTATTCTATCCAGTTCTCCAGCTATGGAGAAGCATGGGGCGAGTATGTATACTCTGTGCAAATTAGCTAAACCCATGTCACAGCATT
Source organism: Melanocharis versteri (assembly GCA_013397845.1). Classification (NCBI taxonomy): domain Eukaryota; kingdom Metazoa; phylum Chordata; class Aves; order Passeriformes; family Melanocharitidae; genus Melanocharis; species Melanocharis versteri. Next base: position 41,761 of record VZTG01000038.1, read on the forward strand.
ATAGCTCATGAAAAAAACCACCCAACTTATTTTACTGATAACTCTTTACACATTTTGTATCAAAAACAGTGAATGTAAACATTTACTGAACTAATTTGTGTGGTGCCATGAAAGATGATGATCGGACTGCACAAGAGGTTCATGAGGTCCACTGTACATAGAACCATGCATTCTATAATGATGGAATGGATTTTTCTACCATCAATTGCTGAGTAACACTCCAGAGGCAAACAGTCTCACAGCTGCCATCAAGAAGAATATGACTGATGGGAATCCAGTAAGTTTAGAAACCAAGCCCCTGAATGACTTTAGTTAATTTTATGGTATGTTTATAAAGGTTGTAGTCATGGTGAGACCAAGGAAAGAATTACATATTGCTTGGAAAAAAACAGTAAGAAGTTCTTTTTCTCTGCAATCTCTAAAAGCAAGTCGCCACCCTTCTGCTTTGGTTTAAAGTTTGTATAGGAGCAGGACTGAAACTGAGTTTTCTTCCTTGTAGAAAAAGATAAGCCTGTAATGAAGGAAAAAAGACAGAGATTGTTTGCCCAACTAATAAATAGATATCAAATATTAATTAATGTTTTATTCTAAATTATTTATGTGTTCTTATCTTTATATTTCTAAAAGTTTGACTCCTACAGTACCATGAAGTAATTAAATTTTTGCCTTCTCATCCAAAATATTCTTTTGTCTGCTAACTTTCAATGTTTAGTAATCAGGCATCCTCTGCTGAAAGTTGAAATTACGTGTTATTACTGTATGTGAACCTTTTGAGCTGGTAGATTTTTATGCAAGTGGTTAGAACCTACTTCTAGGAGGGTAGAAAAAGTACAGTAATACCCTCATCTAAAGAGATTTTTTTTTTGCAACAAATCCTTTCTTTTGTTAATATTAAAGAAGGAACAGAACATTAGTGACTTACAAATTCTGAAGAATTCAACAGAGTAAAATTAGATGGAATGGCAGTAATAGGGGAATGAAAGGTATATAGTGAACTTTTGTATAATGGCATTACTGACATCTCTTCAGATATCCAAATTAGCATTCAGAGTGCAATGCTATAAGCACGCATTTATGAAGGTACCGAACTCTCAATTTTGGAAAGGGAGTAATTATTTTGCTTGAGAATTCTGGCTAATCATTCATTTAAATGCCATATATTTCAAGACAAGAATAAGTCTCAACTATCCCTTACTGAAATGACATGGACTTGGAGTGTCAGCGCTTGACTCCAGCACAAGCCTGATACTTGACTCCTTTTTTTCTTTGAACCTCGGTGGATAAACCAAAATACATTATATGAAAATATATTCAGGCACAAAATCTGGTCTAATTTTTCCATAAAAGGTGAGGGAGAAAAAAGTGGACAGTAATGTACCCATTGTGCTCATTTGTTGTCATGTACAGAAGCTTGCTCTATACAGAAGTATCCCTTTGGGATATTGGAGAAGTCTGCCTCTCAGTCTCAAAGGAGCAATGGTCCCTTGTTGGTGTTTCCAGGCAGTTTAGGTGCTCTGCAGATTACTTATGACTGTGAGAAACAACAACAACAAAGCAAAAGTGTTTAAAAGCTATGCCTATTGCTTTTACGACCTGGATTTAGAGGGAGATGAAAGCATGTCCATGGCAGTGTGCTTACTTATTCAGTGCTACTGACCCTGAGCCGACAAAGTTCTCATCCACTGCTCTGGAGCTGTAAGAGTTCAGCCAGTAAATCCAGTAGGATCACAGTTTGCCCTTGACAATAAGGAATTTGACAGAAGGGTTCTGCTAAAAGCAGAAAACAGTGAACGGCGCTGTCACTACCACTCTTTTTACCAACTGAATTTACGACTACGTGTCTGATGGTAAATGCCAGACAGTGTTGTGATCTCCATGATGAGCTGTGACAGGTCTCTCTCTATTGACCTTTCTTGGATCTATTTTCAGAGACTGCTTTTAAAACTAAATATTTAAGTGGTTTGCTGCTTATCTCACAGATACTGGAGCTTTCAAAGACATTGAAAGGGTTTTGTCTTTGAATTCGTTAGGTTTAGGAGTTTATGACAAGTCTCTAAAGTACCTAGGTAAAGCAGTGTTTAGTGAAACACTGCCTATCCCTTAAGTGGACTGGATGTTTTAGAAGTTTCAGTCCCAGGTTAAGTGTCCAGGCTTTATAATCATTGTGGCGCAGGTAGGCACCCAAGAAACTGATCTTGGGAAACAAGCAGGGAGGTTCCTATGTCCAGAAGAAGGATGGAGAGGACAGAGGTGAAAATCTTGCTCCAGGGAACTTTTATCCTCTTGTGTAGCTTGACGTGCAGAAAGGTAATTTTACTGTGTGTAAAAATTGAGGAAAACTGTCTTTGTGTCTTTGTAGTGCAGAACCAGAACTCAATCCCTCTGCCCAGAAATTTGTTTCTACAAATGGAACAATTTTGTCAGGAGAGAACAAAAAGGATCTGCTCCTCAGTGGCCACTACCCAAACAGTTAAGTCTCTCAGCTGGGACCAGGCATCTTGGGATCAAGTTCATGTTCCACTTGGAGCATGGCAGGGGTTTCAAGCAGCACACCAGCTGTGGCTCATCTGCACATATACAGACCAGCAGAAATGTAGATCCTCCCTGGATTAAGTGGCAGTTAAGTGTCTGAAGAACATAAAAGAAGCCAAAATGTAAGCTAAATGTGTAAGTAGGAGTGCAGACACCCATGTATCATGGAAGATCTGAACCTAAACACTTAAACTTCCTGAGTATTAAATATCCTCAGCAGAAATGCATTGCAAACTCTACAGCTACATTTGGATAAATTCATGAACTATGAATGTTAGCTATGCTGGCAAAACAGCATGTAACCAAGAACTTGGTGAGACAAGTGAAATTTGTCTTTTATTACTTCCAGTACAAACTGGAGGTAATAAAGTCAAGTCTTTTATTACCTCCAGTTTGTACTTCTGTTTTAAAATCCCAGAGAACTACTTGTTTTAAAACTATACAGGAAGCCAGACTTTTAACCGAATCATAATCTGGAATCTTTGTCACAGTGCCCTGTAGATAAGTGGTGTTATTGGAAGGAACAGCACATTGAAGAATTGTTTCCAGATTATTATAGAACTTTCTTGTTCAGTTTTTCCATGCAAATGCTGTGTCTATACAGTCATCATCTTCACATGAGGATTTTGAGATTTATAGGAAAAACACCATGATAAGTTGGATAGAGTCCCAGTTATATGAATATGTAATAAAGATCAATGAAGTCACAATCATAAGATTTTCCCCCAAATTATCTTGTAGACAGCAGATTTATCTCACTTGCTTAAACAGCATTTGCAAGACAAAAAAATGTTGGTATCATCATTTGGCTTGGAGGTTTTTCGTGTTCAAGAAAACAGAAAAAAAGGTAATTTTGACCTGAGGAAAAGCTGGACAAAGTTAATGCTTTCTCAGAGAACATGGCTAAACCTTTTAAGATTTGTGGAATAGCAAGTCCATATGAAAATTTGATTATCTTAGAAACTATTTATACCAAATAAACTTGTGATTTCACCTTCCCCACACCCCACTTCCTGTTAAAATTTATTTGTCAGTGTATTAGAGATTTTTTCAAATGTATTTGTTCTCATTAGCTAGTGAATATGTTTGGTTGTTAAACTCCTGCTGAAGACCCTGCTTCCTACACCCCTTGCTCGTATAACTCGCCAGCAGACACATTTCCTATTCCTCCAGCAACAGATTTGCTGTGAGAGCTTTCTGCTTGCAGAAAAAGCAAGCAACTGCTTGCTCTAACCTGTTTTTCGGGAAGTATCTGACAACTTTGATGTTTACTCTTTCAAACTGATACATTCCACACAATAACTTAACCACATTTGTTTTTGCAAAGTTACCTTTCTTACTGAAACTGGACGAAGCTAAGGTATCAGGAGTTGGATTGCACTGGCCTTGGGAAGTACACAAGAGCATAGTGATGCCACACAAGTTGTTTTTTCTCTGGTCTTACATATATCTTGCCATATCGAGTTCTAGGGGGAAAGAATAGTTTAATCTACCTTTCTTCTCACTGAAGCAGCTTTGCTGATGAAAGGAGAAGTAGTGTCTTTATAGTTCTGCCTTATGTTCCATAAGTGCCTCTCTGGCTGCTCAGTGGCAGCGCTGCCGAGGGTTTTAGACAGTATCTGCTCAAACCTTGCAAACACACATCGTGAGCAGAAACGTGAAACATCAGAAAGTTTGGTCAGTACCAGAAGTACTGAGCAGTACATAAAGGGGGCTACAGAAGAGCTAGAGAGGGACTTTTTGCAAGGGCATGTAGTGATAGGACAAGGAATAATGGCTTTAAACTGAAAGAGTGGATTTAAGTTGGATATTAGGAAGAAATTCTTTACTGTGAGAGTGTGAGGCACTGGAACAGTTTGCCCAAAGAAGCTAGGGATGCCCCATCTCTGGAAGTGTTCAAGGGCAAATTGGATAGGGCTTTGAGCAACCTGGTCTAATGAAAGATGTCTCTGCCCATGGCATTGGGGTTGAAACTGGATGATATTTAAGGTCTCTTCCAACCCAAACCATTCTATGATTCTATGATTCTATGAAATAAAGTTGTGCTTCACTGTCTTCATCAGGATGTTCAGTTTTCTGTTTTGCGACTAGACAGAGAAAGATCCTGAGGGGAAGAGAAGGGAAAAGTGTTGCCTCTCAGCTTTTTTTCATTTTTTATAGTCTGTTTGAACAAACACGGGCACCTTAGCAAAAGTAAATGCAAATAAAGCACATTTTACTAGGCAAACATTCTGCAAACCTGGGTCTGTCTATACCCAATTACCACAGTATAATATTAGGTGATGTTATGTAGCTTTCAAAACAACTCAAAACTGCTGGTAGAAGTTTTCAAATATCTGTAGACAGCATGTCCCCAGCATTATCTGTGTGTCTCCTGACAAGAAAAGAGTTTGATCCCAAGGAACAAGTAACAAAAATTAGTAGAGGAGGAAACTAAGCCAAGAATTTTGAAAGATGTTAAAAAGAAAGGAAGGATGTGGGATTGTGCAGAGTGAGCCAGGACACTGTAACTAACAAGAATAACAGTTTTAAATGTAGCATAGGAAAATTAGGCTGATTTATGGGATTTTTTTTGCTAATAATGAAGTCTATTAAGCTGTAGAAAGTTTTCCAAGAAAAGTGGTAGAATACCCATCCTTTGGGATATATAAAAAGAGCCTGAACAAAGCTCTCAAACCATAAAATAAGGAGGACTCTGGCATTGACCTTCAAGATGGAAAAGATGAAGAAATGGCTTTTTCAATAACTAATTTTCACAAGTCTATGAGAACATAAAACTAAACAGTTAAAAAATAAGTGAGGTAGAAATATTGCTGTAAACACAAGACATTTATCTGAAAGCACTAATTGGTTGTCAATAAATCAGTTCCCTGGTGAGAAGAGAAAACTTGAAAAAATATTTCTACGCCACAAAGTTGTCCCCATCTGAAAACAAATGGAACTTATTTTTAGCAGTGTATTCACTGACGGTTAATTGAGTGCATCTTTTTTTCCTTTGCCCAATGAAATGATACTTTTTGTTTCCTAATGGTAACCAAGGGAAAAGGTGATCTCTGAAAAATTAGCTTTGCTTCATGGGTAGAAAAAGGGATCTTGGAATACAGATATAACGGTGTTTGTTCTCTCTCCTAACAGAAGTGGAAAGCCGTCATGAAGTTTAGCAGTATTTGGACTGCTTGAAAGTCTAAACATCACTTAACAGTCTAGACATCATACAGGACAGCCACTGTGTAAAAGAATGAGATCAGAGCAAGACTTAAACTTACCAAAAGCTGCCTCTAGTGATAATGATCTCATTTTTTTCCCCACAAGAAAAGTCAAATGAAGGAAAAGTTGGCCTTAGAAAACATCATCAAAATAAATACATCGTTAGCTCTTTTAGTGTGTGGGGAACTGGTGATGAGGGTGAGATATGAATATTAGGAAAACTATGGTTACTGCAACTGCTTTGGGAACTTAAAGTCCCTTTAATTATTTTTTTACAATGAGATTAAAGGTATAATAACATTTTATTGGTTTGGCATAAAAAGGTCTTCAGACACTTGGATTTTAAAGTTCTGCCACAATTAGATGGTACCACCTTTTGCTCCCTTCCTGGGCTTTGTGTTAAATAGAGTGCAGCCTCTCCAAGGATTTGGCCCTGAATCTCCTCTGCAAAAGTGAGAAGACCACCAAGGTTTCCCCAAAGCCCCATGAGGCAGTGATCCCAGCATGCCACTATTCATTAAATATTTTCAATTTTTGCGGTATGTATTGAGATCATTTTGGCTACACTTAATGCATTTCAGTTCAATAAGAAAGTACTTTTGCTGAAGGGTGTGAGCAAATTCTCCCCAAGGCTATAAGCATCTAATTTCCCATGATTTCAAATAAAGAAAAATCAACTAAAAACGTAAGTCAAGAATTAAAAAGAGAGTCATGCTCTTTGTCACATCAGCCAGCCCGCTATTGAAAGAGACTCCATGAGCTTTCACATCTCCAGCCTAGTGGGGAATAGAATTTTAAAGCATTTGAAACTGTTAGTTTAATAATATTAAAAGGTTTTAAGACCATTTTTATTATGAGGTAAAGGATATTGACTTTTCTCATGATTTCCAGTTCCAGCATTCTATTATTAATTAAAACATTGTGTGCCACTGGCTTCTCTTTCCTTTTCCACTTCCCTTTGCTCTTTACTTTTCAGCTGGCCATGGGTTTTATATATTTCAGAGCTGAAAAACTTAGGGATTTTTTTCTCATTCTTGCCATGACAAGGAACCAGTTCTATCCTAAAGGGAAATACAACTGTTAGAAAATAATTAGACTAGACTAAACTAGACTAGACTAGACTAGAATAGGCTAGAATAGTTCCAGTTGGAAGGATTGACGAGGTCTGTCTTTATGGCTTGGCATTGACGTGAGCTGGCCACAGTGCAGAGCACATCTCTCTAAACTCTCCGTTCTCACTCTTCTTCTGAATCGCACTCTGAAAGAGTCTTTTACTTATGACCACTGTGCGTAGGACCAAAATTAAAAAAGAGACTTGAGTTAAATTGATGACAATCCAGGTAAGGATAGGAAAAATTTTTTGACACTAAGAACTAAGAACTGTTTGGTTGCCTTGGGAGGTGGTGAAGCTTTCACCTTCAATGACAGGTTCTGGTGGTACAACTGCATGAGTAATGGCTGATCTTGTTTTAGATGAGAAACAAGCTACGTGGTCTCTCAAGGCCCTTTCCTATTTTTGAATAAACCTCTGGGCCCAATTTCCTTAGTTGCCTAGAAAGGAGTTGCTGACTGGGTTAGCCACCCAAGGTTGGGTGATGTGAATACTCTCCATGCAGGTCTAGCTCTTCAGTAAATTCTGTCACTACACGGACTAGAGCAGCCTTCTATTTCTCCCAGTTACTCCGTCCACTTAATTTACCTGTCTGTAGTCCTGTTTCCACAAGATCCCTGTCAGTTCAGTCCACTGAGCGGAGCGGCTCTGGATATAATCGGGCTTGATAGTGATTGTCTAAAAGGCCCAATCGTAGCAGAAGGTGGAAAGGGCTGCCAAAATCACAAGCACATTTACATTATTAAGGTGTTAGCTGCAATAAAGAATTGGATTCTTATTTTAGATCTGCTGAAAGGGGATTAGGTGGTGAAGGTTTCATTTATTCCCAGTCTTTTACATGCAGTTACTGCATATGCGTGACTCATTTTCTCCGTGTCAGACAGAAGAGCATAAGCTCTGATTTGCAGAAAAGTTGAATCCTCATATGCGTCATTGGAATCTTTGATCCCTGTGCTTTCAACATATGAAGACTTATGCAATACTTAATATATTGAAAAAATTGGCCAGTAAAGTCTTAATTTTGACACCAAAAACTGATGGCTTGTTTTCTTTTACATCTATGACTCAGTTGCATGGAATCAAATTCTCTTCTAGTAATTTAGGAAGCAGATACCAACGATAAGAACTACAGATAAGCTCATGACAAAGAAACGAACCTTTTAAATTCAACATTACTGAGACCATAAACTATAAGTTTAGTAATCAAAAGTATTTCTTCTTACAAGGAAAGGACTTTTGGCAACTTTGTGCTAATTTTAGTTAGTTTATAGTCCTTACTTCCTTCTTATCTGAGCTACCATTTATATTGACTAGAAATAGAAGTTCGCATTTTTTTGTTAAAAGGTATTATTTTAACAAGTTTTCGGGGGGGATATTTTTTGGGTACAAGACTTTTGCTGTGTCATTTTGTAAACACACCCACATGTGCACATATATTTATAGAAGCTTGATTTAACTCCCTGTCTCCTTCTGCTACGTTTTCTTCTGTAACCATGGCAGCAATTGTGTAAGAGATGGTGGTTATCACCAGCAGTGTTGCTATCTTTTAGTCTTCAGAATCAGCCCTTTTTTTTTGCGAATCTTGGCTCCATTAGCACCAAGAAATCTGTATCTTGTCAGATTTCTTGGCTGATGTGCTCCTTACCGTGACCTCTCACTTTGAGATGTGCCAGTGACATTGAGTTCCAGTGCAAAGCGTACTATAAAGTTGTGGGATCACCACAATGTGACACCACAGCAGGGCTCTTTTAAGCTGAGAAGATTTTCCTAACTGATGAGTTAACAAGATGATAGACCAAAAATACCCTGGGACAGATTCAGTTCCATATGCTGGCCTCTCTGTGCCTCAGGAATTCAGTTGTATCTGGCCAAATGAAAATTTCCCAGCAGAAGAGACTGTTTAGTAGACAGTAGATTGGCATGGTCCTGAATCTTACCAGTTGCAGCCTATAAAATAAGAAAGCCAGAGGTTGGAGGGGATGGACCTGAGTGCTACTATGCTCCAGAAAAATTCCATCTGGCTGCCTTAAGACCATTGTCATCTTGTGTAAGCTGGACCAGCTCGAGAGCTGCTCTAACACACGCTGTCTCTATGGCCAGTGCTAGTAGAGGATCAAAGAGTCATTACCAAATCTTCCTGGTTGCTCCCTTTCCCTCCTGCACTGATCAGCTCTAGGCCATAGCAATGATTTGCCTCTGTGTGCTCAAGAGTTTCTTTCCAGACAGTTGTAGCAATGTTCAGTATAGTGGGTGCAAATCAAAAGTGGAGCTGGGTAGGAAAAAGGCTTTTTCATCTTTCGAAAATATATTAATCAAAAGGTCCAAGGAAAATCCAGAAATTTTTTAAATGGTTCATGGACAGTAACATAACTGAGGGTGTAGACTAGACCTGGACTTAGGGCACTCATCTGAGATACAGAAACTTAGTTTTGCCTGTTTGTGTATAGGAACATGAAATAGATCTTTGCTTCTCTGAAGTTATGTGTTCCTCTCTTTCTTTATCTATACTTGGAATACTGTTCAACAGGTGGGAATCTTTCTTTCACTAAAAAAGAGTTCAAATTATGATGTTTCTGCTGAAAACTTAGATTTAACGAAAGAAGCATATTTCAGTGTGTGCACATAAAAATTGTAAAACAAAAATATCCTGACTTGCTTTAATTTGAAGATCTGGATTCTTTTCTAAGGTCTAGTTTATCCCATGGTTCTTGCCAAGTTGATTTTACTTCAGCTGCACAAGAGAGAGTACAGATGCTGACTTTTCTCTAAGTGAAAAAGGAATGGTACTTATTTTTTGTTACTGTGCACTGAATGCTGAAGGAATCAGGCTAATCCCTTGAACTAAGAAAGTACACAATCTACTGCTGTTTGCGGTACTGGAAGTAGGTGAGGAACAAACTTCAGAAGCTTCCACTTGTGGTTTAAATAACTGTGATATATACCAAGAGGAGAGATTGATAATCTAAATTTTTACCTTTCTTTCACTGATTCCCTCCATCCAGATGACTCAGGTCCTTCCTGTCTTCCCTGTCACTTCCTAGTGTGTTGATGGAGATGCTTGGGTTTTGTTTCTGCATCACAGTGTGTTTTGGTCCCTGGTTCTGTGCAACGAGAACTTGGCTAATACTTTTTTGGCTGCTTTAACATCCCATGGGTCTTTTATTACTATGTATGGCTCACATTTTAGAGCAGGCAAAAGCCTTGGAAATGGAGGCAAATTAGCATTTTGCACCCTACTGCTTTTACAGTCTCTCAGCATAGTAAGCATCACAACCTCCTTCATAGGGCCAGTAAGTCTGTCACTGTGTGAACTGAGCTGGAAGGATTCTGTGTCTAATTACAAAGCAACCAGGCATGTCCTGGAGAAGATCTGTGGTAAGAAGGGACCAGTTTTCTCTGCTGTAGTGCTCCAAAGGAATGTATTAGGTGTTTTTCCCTTTCCTCACAGTATGTAGGAGGAGTACCTGTGCTGACCTAAGGCTCTGTACTTCTGCATCCTCAGATGGCATTGCTGCAGTAGCTTCACGTCTTTATCAGAAATCTGGCAAATTTTATTGGGAGTTGTTTTCAATCAATCATGATTCAGGTTCAACTTTGTAGTTTCTTTTTCAGACATTTAAAATCTGAACAAATAGTGAAAGGAATAGTGCAAAGAGCTGTACATTATAATATCACAAGTCAACAATAAATGGGAAATAGGTACTTTAAACTAGAATTTTGTCCTAAATAGAGCTGTGCAGAAAAATTAATGCAGAGTGAAAAAACAGAATACGTTCTGTTTTCCTGAAGAAATTTTATATTATGTTTCATGCAGCTGAGAAACATCTGTACAGCTGTTTGTTTCAAGAAAGGGAAATCATTGCTGTTGTATGAAGCAAAGTGAGCCTAGAAGCTTTCATTTGGTCATTCAGAAAATGCTTGAAATATTAGAACTATAAAGTCAGATCAAGATAATACCATACACCTATATGAAGTCTTAGGTGAAGTCTGAATGTCAAAATCCAAATTTCTGTCTTGCAAATTGAAAATTTAATTGGCTTTAATTGTATACATTCCCGAAACCACACCAGTCCTGACAGCCTGCTTAACTCCTAACTCACATCTGTGCCTTTTTGGGGGGAAGAATGAATATTGCAACATCTGTGTTAATAAATACTCAGTCATCTAACTGTTAAATTGTTAGAAGGGTTCCTAGTATCGTTTTGACCTGGACCAGCTAGCACTATCCCAAACAATTGCTGAGTACAGTAAGGATTTCCAGAGGCCAAAGGTCATTCAGAGATCACAGGCAATTTGGCTGCTGCTAGCATGTTTTGGAAGATGAGAATTTAGGAGTATGGATGCTGCTCCATGCCAGTTGGACTCAGTGACAGAAAACAGTCCCACGCTCATTTGATTTACTAGTATATATGGAGCCAATGTGTTTTCTCTGTCTCCCAGAGAGGCTTAGTTTAGTAGGTGTTGTTGAGAAAACTAAACACTTACCAAAGTTGGAATTTTCAGAAAATGAAGTTATCGTTGACACTTTATACCCATCCACAATGCTCCATTTTTCCCTCTCCCACTACTTTATCCTGGTGCAAAATACTCAGTTGCCTCCTGACTGAATTCCTAAGGGAATACCAGTCTAAATTCCCAAAATGGTACAACCCAAGGCAACCCTCAAAACAGCCTTTAGAGAAAGAAAATGAGATGCTGAAGCTGAGGCAGTCTTCATCAATTTTTGGTTTTTTTTAGAGTAGCCTCCCTGTGCAGAGAATTTGTTCCATCTAAAGAGAACATAAATGCACATAGGCAGAGGCCTGACACGTAGCCTAGCGAAGAAAAAAATCAGTGTGTAATGGGAAGACTGGTGTTCCAGTCCTTGCTTCCAACACCATCCCTCTATTTTTGCAGTCATGGGGATATAAGACAGAAGCACATATCTCATTCCCCTAAAACAGACTTTGAACACATAGGAGTTTCTCTTACCTTCACTAACTTTGTAGCTCTGGCTCTGAGTTAGATGTGAAGCTGCATCCATCTTTATCTTACTGAAGAAAAATCTTCACAGAAAAATAGTAGTAAGAGGAAAGTGGGATGAAGTTAAGCGTCCAAAACCTCTTACCCATAGCAGGCTCTATGGTGTTTCCAGAGAAGAGCTGTTCAACTTTGTATTACAATGGTGATACTGACTTTGGTAGATCCAGTGTCACTCCTAAATAGGTTATATCAGCAATATTTTTCTAGTTAATATGGCTAGGAGTTCAACACTTGACCCCTGCTTTACCAGCTTTAATCAGTTGCCTTTGTTTTCCTTATTCACGTTGGGTTAAGGTAGATGCTGAGTGTCTATATCCAAAGTTATAATCAAGTGCTGCTGTTTAATAAAGGAAGTGTGGATGTCACCGACATTTCAAATTTATTTTTTAAAATACTAAAATACTTTATTAATTTTTTAGAAGAATACTTTAAAAGCAGGTTTTTAATATTTTTTTTAATTTTAAAACCAGAATTAAGTCTTCACATGACTTAATTAGGCTGTGTTTTCACATGCAATCAAGAAGTTTCTATTTGCATGCATCTTTATCGAATAAGTTTGTCCTGAGACTGCACATCCTCTCTTTTTCTTCTTTTGGAGAAGTCCAAAGCACCCAATATGTTGAAAGTTTAAAGTGTAAATGCCCCCAGCAGTTCAAGTGCATGGGTTAACACACCCAAACCATTCATCTTGGAACACTTTATGTATAATTTAATGTTATCTTGTTTAACAGGATGCTGGTTTCTCCCATCCAGCTAAAGCCTGGAGAGAGCCCAGCCTGTATCATGTGTTATTCTTTCCAGTAGAATTTTAGCTCCTACAGCTTGACTGCAAATGAAACACACAACCTAACTAGTACAGAAAAAAATAAACTAATTAGAAACTGTATTTCTTTAAATAAAATTTGCTCTGCCAGCTGTACATCATGTCATACTCTTCACCACATGATAGCCTTATGTGCACTATCCGTGTCTTAGTGTTTGACCCAGATGAGGGTGGTTGCTCAGCTGCAGCCTTGGGGCCCCCAGGATGGGCCAAAACAGACAACAAACATGCATCTCTGTCTCCCTGGTCACATGAACGACTTTGTATCATTGGACCTTTGGTTTGAGAAGGAAAACAAATTCTGAAACGGTGTCTCCTGGATTTCTTCACCCAGCTCTGACTTCAAATAGTAATAAATTCATGTATTTACTGTATCACTGAGGCCCACTTTAATAAGTGTTTACTCTGTGTTTCCAAGAAAAAAAAGTTGTACAAGTGGTTACTATGACAACCACTGGCTCTGAAAAAGTATTTAGCTGTATAAACTTTTGATTCTCATTTTAATCATCCTCCCAGATTTCGTTCTAATCTTAATTTAACTTTGTGTGTTTTGAGGGCTTCTCTACTGAAGGAAATGCTTCAGTTTGAAGTGCAGTACTTTGTACATCTGCAGTGATGGTCATATAGCAGGTGGTGACAGGTGTATTACAATCTCTGGGTATACAGTTTGTGCCTCCCTCTGGTTGGATGGGATGCAGAGAATGTGAAAGCTACTGGGATTAAAAAATTCATGTCTGTAGCAGGCACCTATTACATATTTTTTTATTCTGATGGTAGACTGTAGAGCTTTTGAAATCCTCTTTTCAGCAGATTATAACTCTTTTAATCTCAGTTCTGTGCTAACTTCCAGTGTTTCACAGATGTGACCTCACAAGCTCTAACCTCCTAGCCATGAAATAAAAGACAAAAAACCTGATGATGGGCTAATATATTGCTATTTTTAAAGGCATGAAAGGATTACAATATTAATTTCTTAAGCCAGAACCCATGTTTAGGGCTAAGTGGTTTTATTCTTGCTGGTGACCAGCAGCTTTCGTCATGGTGGTGTCCTTACTATGGGTCAACCGCTGGAGTACTGCAGGCTCCCTCTGTGATCTTTTCTCTTCCTGGAGATGCCTTGGGATTACACCTTCCCATCAGCAGATGATGTGGGCCCCTGTTACTGCTTTATAGCCCTGTTTTACTGGTGACTATGCTCAAGTCACTGTTGAGATACTACTTCTGACTGAGAGGTAGATTATTCTTCTGAAGGGGTGCACTTCCCTCTACTCTTGTACCTATGCTTTCTTGGATGCCTTCACTGTCTTGTCCTGTTTTCATCTGACAGCTAGTCTCAGCGATCAGAAAACAGGGAGACAGCATAAGAGTTTGTTCTTTCTTGCCATCTGTGCTCTGGGTAACTAAAGGAAGCTAAACCCCTGTTCCTCTGAAGCAGTTTCTCTGAAATCACTGGTACTGCCTCAGTGAAGGTCCATAGAGTATGCCTGAGTATGTTTAAAAAAGAAATTACTCTTAACACCCTTTAAAAGACTCATCAAAAGCTTTTCCCAGAGAATTTCCTCTCTAATAAGTGAGCTTCATACCTCCTAATGAGCTTTCAAGAGCCAACTCCTTTAGCATAAGAAAACCTTCTCTGAAGTCGTTGCTGAAAAAAGATCTGCAATTGGATATTTATCAAGTGTCCCTCACTGACAACTTCTTGAATCCACCAGTCATGAACCCAAATCCTCCCACAACCAAGGACTTCCTTAAAGGGGATCCAGGATGGTAGCAGTAAAAAAACCCAAGGTGAGATTCAGGCAGTCACATACAACCTAAGTAGGTGAGACCTCTTCTCACTGCTCTAGAGGAACATATCCACATAATGTTTTGTGTGTGTATTTACTCAAAAATTTACAACAGCTTCTGCCCGGATATGCTTTTGACACTGTAAACATACCAACATCATAGCTACTGAAACTAAAATTCTTAGGTAAAAAAAAATATAGGATTTTTAATAAGTGACAATACTTTCATAATTGAGCATAATCAACTTAGAGAGATACTCTCAACACCACAGCTTTGAAAGAAAAAATCACATCTATCTCTTCTATTGAGAGCAATATATGGGTCAATATTTCAATAAAAATTACTTACTGAAGGCCTGTCTGATGTAGGTTGATGATTTTCAGATTTTGGGACTACGATGCCCCCCAAAAAGAAAGAGTATAAAAGATAAAAGGTATTGAAGCAAAATTTTTCACTTCTTTCAAAAGTCTCTTGTCCAAAAATATGACTAAAATTACAGCATCTTTGGACCAAAATATGGTGTACCCATATGTGTGTATATAATATACATGGTCTATGTATTATAATTTTAAGCCATGAATAAAATTCCTGGAGCCCAGCACCCTCACCCACACCTGCCTCACATTTCACTGCGAAGCTGTTCTTCCCACATCCGTCACGGTGTCTGGCTCTGTTCCAAACTGAAGGAGAAGGACACTGCCATGGCCTCACGGGGAGCTCAGGACCCAACTCTCTCAACCCTCGTGCCTTGGAGAGTTTCCTAATGAAGCTGCCCAAGCAGTGACAGCCTGATTTAAAATAAGTGGATAATGAAATTAAAGTCATTGTGGAAGAAAGTGACTGGCTGGATTTATGTGTCAGAAGTGAAATCAGTTATATTCTCAGTTTACAGGGAGAAAGAGGAAAGCAAGAAAGTACAGCTCATCACCTTTGGAAATGATTTGCTCTCCATAGCCCCGACAGTGAGACCCTAACTCACTGCCAAGAGCACTCACACTCCAGCTGTGCCCCAAGGAGTCTGCTCAATCCAATTTCACCGCCTCCCACCCCCTTATTTTAAAACAGTCCTCTGCACACACATGTATACAAAATACTGCACAGACTCAGTGCTTTCTCTGAGAAGGGATCTTCTGACACAAAGACCATCTAATAGTAATTGGCAGTTGCTTATTAGAGGCTTAATGACCGAACCTGAACACCAGCTTGCTTGCAATTCTGGCTTGTGCTCCCTCACTTAGGTTATGTTTTGGGGTTTTTTGAGTCATGCAAACATGTTGCCTTTCACTAGAAAAAGCTTATTATGGTCAGATGTTCATAATTCCCCCATCACAACCTAATTAAAATCCTTAATTGTATATAAATGAATGGGCTCAGTGCCCTGATCTTTTTCTCTCCCTCAGCTTTCCCTTACAGTAAGTTGGTGATGCCACCAGTACCTCAGTAGTGTGTTGGTTCAAGATGTCTCTTTGCAAAGGTTGTTAAAATGACCTATGAAAGCTTGGCTTTGTTTTGCACTGAGACACTTACACGAGTTGCTATAAAGCTGTTTGATCTTCCGGCATTTGTCACTATTGCTGTAGGCTGAATATGCTGTCTTATTTATATCTATGCATATAACTATTAAGAAAAAAGGAATACCATATGCCAAGTCCCCAAAGTTTTGTATTTGGGTAATACTGTTTATTTCATTAATTAATGGACATTTATCAGCATTTATTGATTTTTTTTAAATAAATACATTACATTTTTAAGACGCAGACCTTCTACTCTAGAATGAAAGAAAAGAAAGATTGTTATTAAAATACCCTTTTAAAATTATGTTTCCCAAAGGAAAATGAATTAAGGATCCTGGAAAATGTTTCAGTCCCTTTCTTGTACGATAATCTAATCCTGAAGGACGCTCTTTGATTCCCTTCTATAATACTTTGTTTTTTTCCTCCTTGTTATTTTATTGTACTTATTCCCACAGCCAGCTTCAAATGACCTCAAGAACACAGGGCAGCTAAAAGATTGCTTAAACTTCTTAATACTTTTAATCCTTACTTGTTATAATTTGATTACTGAGACAGATTTTCTCTCTGGGCCTCATATTAAATCACTTTCAAGTTGAAACAAACCAGAAATCCTTTCAACTTAACAGAGCTTGTATTCAATATGAGCTAGTCAGATGTAGCACAGAGACTGTAAGATATTGCATCACATGCCTCCTGGATTTTAATGCAAGGAAAGCAAACTTCAATCAATGATACATATTATTTTACCTTCGCAGAGTATCTATTTTTCAGGAGCAAACATGAGTAAGTATAGTTTTGGAAGTGCATGTAAAGGCATGTGTGTAAATGTGTATGTATCTGTACACAGGCAGACACAGATTTCTATGCAATATATGTAACTTTGATGATACTATAATCTCTGGAATTGTAAGACCTTATTTGTTGTGATGAGAATGAATCCCTAGATTTTCTTTCATGCAACTGATTCCTTTCCTCATCAACTATATAAAAAAAGAAAAAAAAAATTCCTGGACAGTGGTTTAGTTAACTTCATAGTGTCATTTAAAAGTGATAAATTCCTAATTTTCTCCGGAAAGATAAAACAAGAGTGATTGAAATTCAACATTAAATAGGAACGATATGGTGGAATTGTTACTCCTTCGCAAAGGAACTTTGACGGGTTTGCCATCAAGTTTCATTCTGAAGCTTTTGTATGAAAATGTTCCTGAGAATGTGAGTTTCCCCTCTGCAGCCTCCCTGGTTGATCAGGACAACATGCAAGCACGCTTTGCGTAGCTTTGTGATACCCAGAGGCAATGGGTTCACGAGGTTCAGGTCAAGTGCTGATCTTAATCAAAATTGCATTCTGCTAAGGAAAGGCTGAGGAAAAGAGGTATCCAGAAAGGGGGGAATTCAATGAAAACTTAAGGGGATTCATTTACTGGAGCAATCCCTGGGGAAGAGGAATGTCAGGAGTTGAAACTTCCAGCAGTAGCCTGTAGGTAAATTAGTTTTAAGGAGATTAATAAGGTACTCAGTTAACAATCATCTGAAGATAAGCATTAATTGAGTGCTCCTGTCCCTCACCACAGCCTCCCTTGTCCACCTCTGACCTCCTCTGCCACCACCCCCTTCTTCTGTATAGGCTCTGGGGGCAGGGGATCACCAGCAGCCTAGGCTCTTGGTGCTGATGACCACAGAGACTCTGGTTATTGTCCCTCCTATTGAAAATCCAGTTTTAAAAAAACCATAAAGCTGTAGCAAGAACCTTACATTTTCCAATAAGCTGCCTGGAGGCTGAATATCTATCTCCCCCTGCTGCTGAGGGCACTGACGCCAGAGGCTGGTGCTGCAGGGGTGTTCAGGAGGGCAGTGCCAAAGCGTTGCTGTGGTGAACTCTCCTGGTTCTCTCCGACCTCAGGCTGCAGCTGGCGTGGCTCGCTCTGTCTCTGAAGACTGGCTGTGCCGGGGCGCTCTGTCACAGCAGAGATCTCTCTGAGCTAAGCTGCTTCCAGAATTGAGGCCATATTTGCTAGTGAAGTCTACAGCTGCAAGAGAAATGCAAATCCCTCCAGCCTTAGACTCTCATCTTGGCAGAAGAAAAGCCCTTTCACCTTTAAAATAAATTACAAGGAATGGGCTCAGATTAAATCCCTCGATCCAAACCCACTGAACTCTCAGAATGATTGAATCCAGACTCAGGCTTTGCTGGTTGGGCCCCTCACTGATATCTGTACGTCACTTATAAACACACACAGGTGCTCTGTGAAAAATGAGGGAACCTGAGGTCTGTTAGCAAATATACTGATACGCCTTTTAAGGGATTGCCATCCACTCGCGAGTTACATCAAGGCACCAATAAGAAAAGTCCCTTCTCCAATGCTGTCTGTGTGTTTCTTATGTCTCTACAACTCAAAGGAGGCCAAGGAGATCCCTTTGAAAATCTGAAGTAAAAAAATTGTTTCCACGCTCAAAAATTCTATGCCAAGTTCCTTCTGTAGTCTAAAATTTGGGGGAAAAAAGGAATTTTTATGACAGCAACAACCAGCTATTAAGTTTAATGTTATTGGTAGGTGTTGCCATCATTTACCTATTGGGCTTGAATTAGGAATACTTAAAGGAACTAATGACTGCAAACTCCAGGTAATAGACTCAGAAATTTAATTCATGTTTATGGATCAGGTCCTGCATTTTTCTCATTGGCAAAACTACAGTGAAGGGCAGTGGATTTTTGCTGGGTTGAACGCAGTTAACAGAGCTTAATAGTGCTTGTTAATAGAAAAAAAATAAATCTTGCTTTCTGAATATCTAAAAAATACTGAATTTTCTTGGTGATTTTTTTTTTTCAAATGGCACTAGCTAACTATTTTGCCTCTGAATATGAATGTACTTCCCCTGGTTTTGTGAGGCCAGTGTACTCTCACTCAGATTACTATAATTTAATTAGAGACGGTTTTTTGTTCATCTTCTGCACAGGCCAAAAAGCATGACAAATGTTTCCATGCAGGAACCTTCTTTGGTCCCACCACCCACATGCAGCAGGCCCACAGCTGGAGTATTTCTGTGCTGTTGGGAAGTACCTGAGTCAGACCAGGAAGACTGGGAGCTGTCATCTGTAGCAGGATGTCTGTGTTTGTGCGCCTGCTCCAGCTCCTGGGGAATTCCACCTGGGAGCACTGACCGCCGTCTCTGTGCTCCGAGTCGTGCCAAACCACCGATGGGCTGCTGGCACCCAGCGCCTCGCCAGTGCCCTGCACCCAGCTAAGAACCAGAGCTGCTTTGCTCAGAAGCAGCTTCCACCATACTGGTCTTGCAACTGAATTAAGTGCCTAAAGACAGCTGGGACGAAACAAGGCTGAGGACAGTCCATCCTGGCTGCAGCACCTACCACGGTGCCTAAATTCTGGCCATGCCTCCTGGGTCAGGCTTTGTGCAGTGGATGCCCTCCATCTGGTGTTATCATTTTTTTCCACTCCCGTGGCTCAGAATAAGCTCTTACCACACTGCAAACATATGTTTTACACATTGAAGGATATTATGGGCCTGGGATGTCTAAAGCCCTTCTCTTACAAATTTGTGTGAACGGGTAACCATTTTACATTTGTGCCTTCTGGCAGTCAAGTAATAAGAGCACAACTATGCAGGTCATTGGAATCAGTTTTTCATTTGAGGGAGAAGTCTGATCTCCTTCCAATTAACACTTAATTTCATAGATATTAAACAGTAATTTTCTTATGGCTCCAGATTTGTGTCTCTGCTCTCCCAAATGTGTATCTTTACTGAGCCATAGAGCTGGCTAGTTTCACTTCTTACTCCCTCACCAGCTGTATATGAAAGCATTTTCTCCATTCATTGAATTGGATTTTTTTTTCTTTCCTTTCTCCTTCCTACTGTTTTGCCATCTTTCTAAAATGTGCACCAGAGCATTGTACATTGTTTTAAATGGATAGGATATGTGCCATATGAGGGATAAATTAATTTCCATGATCCCATGGTTCCCCTACAGGGCATTTGTTCCCTTTTTATACACAGAAGGATTGCATTTTCCCTTTTATTGTAAGCTGTGTAGGAAGTTCAGTCTCAGCTCTCCACCTGCTGATTCATCAGTACTTTTCAGGCGCTTGTTTCTGGAATACTCTGCCATTTGTGGGTCTGACTTAAGGCTGCTGGTTTTAGAAGTTAAGTTTTCCTGTTATCATAATCAAAATGTACAGCTGCTTTTATTTGTACCTTACTAAATTTTTGACTACCATCTGAACTACTGAGATTCCGTGGAACCTCTCTAAGAATGACCTAATCAAATTATGACACCCTATTGGAAACTACATTTTGGAATGTTTCAGCTCTCTCATTCTTAAAATATTTCGCACATGCTATTGTATTGATTTTGAGACTCTTTTTCTAGAGATGCAGCTGAAGAGTAAGGATTTTAATAAGTTACTTTTCACGGATCACAGACTATTCTGCGCTGAAATGAACCCAACAAGGATCCTCAAGTCCAACTCTTAAGTGAATGGTCCACATGGGGATTGAACCCACAACCTTGGTGTTATTAGCACCATGCTTTAACCAGCTGAGATAAGTCAGGGTATTGAGAAAATCGGTGAATCCTTTAAGTCAGCATCACCAATTGGTTGGTGGGCATATATTCATGTTTTTGTTCAATTATTATTTGTTAGTTCTTAGGTAGATTCCTGGCCATTAAAAGTGAAAATGTCCCCATAGCTTGTTCAATCAAGTCCACTGACTCCTTAAGAGCATGTATTAATCTGACGCCAAAGACTAATTCCTATGAATAATTTATTGTAAGAATTGCTTTGGGAACAAATCCATATGGTATAAAGAGTAGGACACTGCTGCTAACCTTTGTCCTTTTACATGCTTTGTGATAAGATTATGAGCTTTTTAAGATGTACCAGTGATTCAGATACAACCTTTGCTTTCACTGACTTCTACAAAAATTTGTCTCCTAAGTGGACAAAAAGAGAGTTTATGGGCTAGATAAAGTAACAGTTTCATTTCAAGCATGTGTTTTTATTAGACAGGGCTAATAAAATCTTCAGTGGATTTTGTGTATACATGTAGAAATCTGTAAATGCCACCCAAAATTATGAATCAGAGGTGATTAGAGTTAATTGGCTGCTCCAAAGGAAACTTGAAACTGGAAGGTCTGTTTACATGTGATTCAAATTATTTTGAAATCTTAGTTTCAGAGAGAGAGGGAGCATGCAAGGGAGAGAGGAAGGCATAGATTTCTGGATGTCCTATGGGAAGGGGGTACCGGAGGGTGACTGAAGCCAGTAACCTTACAACAATTTCTGGTATCACCTGTATTAATTCAGAAAAGGCCAGGGAATTATCAAAGAATTTCTGATTTGCTTACAATTTTGGATTTTTTTTGTTTACTCACACATTTCTTCTTTTACCCACTTTTAAAACCAACTTAGGCCCCTGTTCTGGCACTGCATGCTATGCCAGAATCACTTTCCAGCTTTTAACATTGTTCTGCAGGGAATGAGCAATTCTTTAATTGATTGGGAAATCTGTATGTGACTCACTGGTCTTATGGTTCTGGTGAAAATAAAAAAATCTAGAAATCAAAATTTCACTGAGGGAGAAAAAATATATTTTCTGAGCAGCTACAGTCTAAAAGCAAAACTCCGGGGAGCTGAAAGATGAAAATATTGCATTAATTGAAACTAAACCAAGTATTTACACAAATAAATGCAAACTGATGGTAGCAGGTTATCATGACTTTAAGCTGTACTAGAATTTCAGTATTATCTTCCTAACCAGAGAAATAAAATGAAGTTATAAAATCAACAGGACAAGTTTTTAAAAACCTGGCATGAAAATCTATCTAGATATAGTGTGACTGACAGAAAACATACTGAGTTGGAGTTTGCTTTCAACATTTGTGTGGCTGCCAGAGCACTATACTCAGAGATATTTAGGCCAGAAGGGACATTAGATCATCTAGCCTGACCTTCTGTGTATCACAGGCCATTGCATGTTACCTAACTGCTCCTGTATTGAGTCCATCTAATCTGGCTTCGGCTGCCATCACTGGTTTTTGTTAAACTTTTCTTTACTCGCTTACAAAGAAAGTCTTTTAATGTTTTCTTTTTTTTTCTTTTTTTTTTTTTTTTTTTTTTATTTTTTTTTTCCTTATTTTCTAT
>VZTG01000038.1:63933-151278 GCA_013397845.1 Melanocharis versteri
TTTTTTTTTATGGTGAAGGTTTATTTCCTCATAATGGTCACAAGGTGAATTCATAATGGTATCAAAACTTCAGTACGAACAGGCCAGGACCCTAAAAGAAAACATGTAAAAGGCCATACTTTGTCAGAGCAAGGGCTGATCTAACCCAATGTGTCGTTTACCACTGTGGTCTGAAGCAAGTGTCCCCAAAAGAATAAGGACAAATCAAGCATATTTGCTATTTTTCCTGAATGTCCCAGATTCCTACTAGTTTCAGTCAGGAGATTTCTTGACTCTCTTGGTTTTTTTTCACTTTATTCTTAACAGACCTCCCTTCTGAGTCTGATCTCAAGATAACTTTTAACGAGGGGCTCCATAGATTTTCCTCCTTATGCATCAAGACTCTCCTTCTTTTGCTGAATTTGAAGCTGCCTCCTATTAGCTGTGCTGGATGATACTCAGTAGAAGAGATGGAAAAATGCAGATCCTGCTTCAGTCATGAATCTGGCAGACCTTGGCCATAACACCCTTCTATTCACCTCTTTTCCAGGCTGCAGAATCAACTCTGCTCAGCCATTTTCCCCTCCCAGGAGCCATTCCATACCTCTGGTCACTTCTGTCACCCGCCTCTGAACCTTTGCCGTTTCTACTCTGTGCTTTCTGAAACGACAACTGCAGACAGTATTCAAGAAACACAAGTTTATACAGCTGCATAGCTATGTTTGCTCTCTACTCTTTCCCTAATAATTCCTAACTTTCCATTTGCTTTTTTGATTGCTAGGAAGGAGTTGTTTTTATAGAACATAATCCCAGAGTCTTTCTCTTGAGTGGTAACAGTCAGCGCAAAGCCCATTATTTTATATATGAGGTTAAGATTACTTTCCCCATATCACTTTACATATATATCCATGAATTTATTCTGCTGTTTTATTGTTTGCTCAGTCTCACAAGATCCTTCTGCATTATCTCAGCCTGACCATACAAATATTTCCATACACATTTTACTTCCCACACAGCGTGGAGTCACGCTGACACGAAGGGAGCAACCCTCCTATGCAAAGGTAAGCACTTTCAGAGCTGCACGTTTGACCAGCTTGAACTATGGCTAGAAAAAAACCATCACGGTTTAAAGAAGCTGCCAGCTCACGATGCAGCCTCCAAAAGTAATTTAACCCAACCTGCCAGTGACAACATAAGCATAGGTGAATTTATTGTGCCTTGAGGTCTACAGTGCACGGTGTGTTTGTACTGTATGAAGAAAGACCCGGGCTGCTCACAGTGCTACATGATAGAAGGACAAGAAACCACGCATATAAATTAAAATAGGAGAAGTGCAGAAGGGACAGAGGGAGAAACTCTCTCTCCCCTGAGGCCAGGGGGCAGAGGTTCACACTATCCAGGGATTCTGTGCACCTTTGATTTGGGGGGTTCCAGCCCTGAGGAGGCACAGCCCTATCTGACCTTGGTGCTGAGCACATCTGACCTCCCAAGCTCCTTTCTAGCTTGAGCTCTCCTGTGACACGTGGACGTTAAATGCACAGTAGTACAGGTTATGAATAATTTGAAATCTTCTTTTGGAGGTAAAGCTAAATATAAGGGTGTTTTTTTCCTTTTTTTTTTTTCTTTTTTATAGACAGATATTGAAATAAATGATTATCAGCCTCTTTCCAAATGGTCTGGAATAAAGGGATCACTGGTTTAGACTTGGTTTAGACTCATGAAGACTAAAGCAGAGGGCATAGCTTGAGAATAGCACTGTGAAAAATAAATAAATCCACTTCTATTTCAAAATGGTTCTGTATCTGGCCCATTTTGATCCCAGGTGGACAAAGCAGTTTGTTCCTTTTGGTACCTGTCTGTATAGAAATACCCTATATTTAGCCTAATGTTTGAAAAAAGGTAATTTCAAATTAAACCTTAGAATCTTATGGGAGTTCTTTAATTTTCCTTTCTCAAAAGTGGTCAAACTGGATAAAAGTGTTTACTGGACTTCAAAGTGATATGTGTTTGCTGAAAGGAAAGATAGAAATTTTTCTCCCAAACTTAAGAGCGTATTTTCTCTGTTGCTAGTGGGACATTATTGTGACCAGAGAAGGGTGTACATGTACACAGATCACATAACAAAACTTCCTTTTCACCCCAAATAGCTTTGAAACAAATATCAAATGGAAAATGCAGAGATCGAAAGGCAATCTGTTTGTAGAGTGTCTCATTTAGCTGCTTTGTCAGGCTACTTGGGACAGTCCTAACCTACTTTACATCGATTAGAAAAGTCTGAATAATTACCTGCACTAGATACAGCTTTCCTCAGTGCAGACCTTTGTATCTTTTACAGATTCATAGCTTGATTTCAATTATTTTTGCCCCTGGACTCCTCACCCAGGCACCCCTGGATCTGAGGATAGAGGAGAGATGGGAAATGTGGGCATCTTCTGTAACCAGGCAAGATTCAAACACAAATCCCTGAGTAAAGTGCTTCACAGTCCTCAGTGGGAAGATATTACTGAGGTATAAAAGTGTTGCTGAACCGTGGGCAAAAGCTGTCAGGGACAGTGCCCACCTTGCCAGTGGTTGCTCAGCCCAACAGCTTGGGTACGTTCATGGGAAAGGAGTGAACTTGTCCTTGCCTCCTTAGGTGGTGAAAGATGGTCATAAACAGAGAGAGAAAAGGAGACTTGCGTGACACCAGCGCCATGTTTCAGTGCTGTGGGGCTTTGTAGTCTCATGGGAAAGGCTTTGAGGCTGTCTTCGGTAAACTGTTTTCCTGTGAGGCTGCAGCAGGTGCTTCGGCAGGAGAAGTTCCCTTTACCCAGCACCGACACGTCAGCCAGAAAGCCACCAAGCAAAGGTGGACTGAGCAGGATCTCCCACCCCATCCCATCCCATCCCATCCCATCCCATCCCATCCCATCCCATCCCATCCCATCCCATCCCATCCCATCCCATCCCATCCCACTGGATGTGGATCTGAGCCCCCTGCTCACCAGCACTGCATCACAGGCTGTGATGGAAATGGGGGGGAAAGAGGAGAAGAGACAGCAGGCACACCTTGGGTGAGCCCAGCAGTCAGCCCAGAGACCTGGGGAACAAATTAAAGGGCTTCAGTGAAGGTAGTGGTGGGATGGGTGTTTTATTTACTAGCAGTGTAAATCCTTGCTCTGCCTTTCCAGCTTGATGCCATGCTCATTTCCACCTCCAGGTTTTGTAGGACATTTTTATATACAGATTCAAAGCTTGCAAATATGGAAGCACTTACCTGCAAATGTGGATGCACAGGCAGGTGCCCAATTTTCATAGAAATATAGAACTGTTTGGGGTAGAAGTGACATTAAAGATCATCTCTTTCCAACCCCCCTGCCAGAGACAGGGGCACCAGTTTAGTTTTGGGTCATCACTAAATTTTTAAAGAAATTTTGCTTGTGAAGTTGCTTGTTTGAGAAAGTTGTCAAGAAAAGAGATCTTAGACTGGAACAACAATAAATATAAGTAAAGTAAATTTTGAATTTGCTTTGTGAACTTTAAACCAGAAAAGTAGTTACATGTAACCACTCAGAGAAAGAAAGCATATCATCTGGTAATTTTAACTTTCAACCTCAATTAAGGTAAAACAGGATGACAAAATCATGCTTTGGAATGATGAATATATTATGTAAAATAAGAATCTCTTCACCATCATCTGATTATGAATAGAAAAACCAGGTCTATCAGATGACAAGCCCAAGGAAATCCAAGCTGCTTGGAAATGAAGTTTGTGTGAAGAAGAAAGAATTTGGCCATTTCTCTGTGTGCACAACTGATGTGCACACAGCGCAGTCTAACCAGTCTGGAATACATTTAGTTAGATGTGCATGTGCATCTCTGCAGTGTGCGCATAATGAACTCGGTGCCTCCTGTATCACCTGCAATACATGAGTTTGCACAGTGTGCATGCCACATGTGGCTGCAGTTCCATCTGAAATTCTCACCTCTGGGAACCCCAAGAACAGAAAGGAAGAAAGTTTTTACACTGGCGTTTTTCTGTAGTGAGAACATACAAGCAAGGTATTATTCCTTTCTTTGGGGACTGCATTTTGTAGTTAGCACTTCAGTAGAACTTTGTCTCATAACCTGTTGATGCTCACCAAACCACTCTTTTTTTGCAGGTGGACTCACATCAGTCCTTTAGGATTTCATTCTGTGTATCTGAACCAAGTAAGACTCTTATATTAAACTGTTGAGTTACAGAAATCTGCATACCTGTCATCAGTTAATTTTTGCATCGTTTATTCTCCTAATGAGCATGAGATATGCTGAAGCTGCTTTTCAGTTTTTGTTTAGTTTAGCTTGTGCTTCACACGACTGGGAGCACTGTAGCTACTTTTTCTAGTTAAATGTTAATACTGAACAATCAAACATACTTTGCAATAGAGAAACAAATGATTTCCATATGCATACAAAATCCCTAAACAAATCCATCAAATATGTTGTCTCAACTATTTCTCTTCCAGCACTGAGAGAATACTGGCACACAGTTAGTATCCAGCATCTGGTTAGCTGAGAATACATCAATATCTCTGAAGTTTTAAACTTTTTATTTGAAAAGCAAGTCATTCCCACAAAGTATGAAACCATCCATCTACAGCTTTTGCCTGTGATATTGATTCCCCAGACTTTTAGTATACTTGACAGGCATTTTAGGTATGTTTACATGCAGAAGGTAGCTAAGAAATACTTTCAGAACTAGTAAAAATAGATATTTTTGTATTTTTTTCTTTGGAAATTATACGTGCCATATTAAATATTTGTATTTCATGTCATATATGTATAGTTTATGCTCACAGGGCTAGAGAAAATGGCATGTTCTTTGCTAAATAGACTATTTTTTATAATTTATAAGTGTTCCCATTCTAGCTCTAATAGGAGCTCTTGGCATTGCTGAAGCCAATAGTGAAATTCCCATAAGCTTCAGCAGCAGTTGGACTCTATTTCACCATAGGAATTTACGACTGGATTCCAAATAGGATCTAGCTCTATGTCCAAAATTCAGATCCTCTAAATCTCTGTTCAGATGCCACTCTAGGCACCTCCATTTCTATTGTAAAACCCCTCCATCTGTCTGTAAAAGTCTCCGGGTGGCTATTACCTTTGCCTGGAGTTCACTAAACCATTTAGTGACTATTTTAGACCTGCTCCTCAGAAAGAATCACACATAAGGGCTCTCCAAACCCCTTTACACACACTGCTCACCTTGGAAGCAACTTCAGGGAAGACCTGAACTTTGATAGACTGGATTGTGAATCTGAGGGTAAAGGTCCTTTCCTCATCTGCTGCTCCCACTTCCTCTTGCTGCTATTTCTCTCACTTTCTAGAGATGTTGTAGCTCTAGCTTAGGGCCATCTGATCACGGCTTTGTGGGATCTGACTGATGAGAGGACAGAGAAACAGAGGAAGAGAACATGGAAACATGGTGTTGGAAGGACACCTGGCTTCTGGTTACTCCCTTTGCTATGCTGCGTGTGTTTCATTCGGGGAGGTTTAACCTAAGACTGTGCACAGTGTCCTTGGAGCAGGGACAGAAATCTTTTCCTGAGTCTCTGATGAGTGCTTGCTAGACTCCAGAACTGCACTAACAGCAGCTCTATCTCTCTTGCCAAATTTTTATTTAATTATTCCCTGTAAAGCGAAACAGCTTCCTGTCTCTGAGTACCCAGAAGCTTGGCAGTTAATAGTTCAGGCATTTTTGCAGATGGAGTGGGAGTTCAAAGCACCTAATGGATGGAAGAGGAATGAACTTTTGGCTCCCAGCCTAAGCGTACCTGTGGTGCTACTGGGAGAAAGTGGCTTTCACAGTGCTCAGGGGTGCCTGGATCTCCCCCTTGCCTGACAGCAGCGCTGCACTGATGCAGGGCCCAGGGGCTTCTCCCCATCACCCCAGCGCCCTGTCCTGCACGGGGCACCACCTGAGGAATGACAGCTGTGGAGTGAATTAACAGTGGGAAATTATGGAGGAGACGTGTTTGTGGGGAAACAGCACTGTGCTGGGAGGTGTGGGGGGAAATCCTGCTGGAAGAGATGGTTGGGGTGCCAGCTAATGCTTACCAGACTGTTAATTCTTTTTATTTCTGACTTTGTTGAGATCCCAAGGCACCCAAAAGACAAAGTTTGGAAACTATGCTGTAAGCGGGTACCTTTAAAGAGCAAGCAAACAATGAACCCATGGTCTAATTACACCAGGAATTTTCCAGACTTTTCAGCTGTTATGTAAAACATTTTGCCTCTCTAATAATAATTATAAACTTCTTAACTAGACTGATTTACCCAGGAACAATAAAGTTTAGTCTAAATTTATATGTTATTCAAAGGACAGCAGCTCAGGGACTTGCTGTTCAAAGGGAAATTTGTAGTGCTGTTTAATACAGAGCTAAAATTAAAAAGAAAGAAAAGAAGTCTGTGTTTTACATTAAACCAAACCTTTTTGATAAGAATGCTGGCCTGGAGCAATTTAAGCCATGAAAAATGAACTCCCTGAGCACTCCTGTCAGAGTCCAGTGATGGAAGGATCCCCGTAAATTCTTAATCTGCCTTTCTTCGTGGCAGGACAATATAGTTCTATAGAAAGGAAGGTCAAGGAACTGAACCCCCACAGTAGGTATCCAAAAAAGCAATCAAGCTAAACTAGCAGGGAGTGGATTCCAGCTGAACTCTGTAGTGCGCAGCTTTTCTCTTCCGCCACAGGTACCT
This sequence comes from Melanocharis versteri, assembly GCA_013397845.1. Classification (NCBI taxonomy): domain Eukaryota; kingdom Metazoa; phylum Chordata; class Aves; order Passeriformes; family Melanocharitidae; genus Melanocharis; species Melanocharis versteri. Next base: position 70,633 of record VZTG01000038.1, read on the forward strand.
TATAGAAGGGAAGATTCCTGGGACTAGTGGTTTAATTTCTCTGGCTACCATGCTAATCACATACGTCCCATAATTACTGTCTTTCTTTCTTTTCCCCAGACTGTCATTCTTCTGTCTCTCAGCTCCATCCAACAGGCAGACAATGTGGACACAAAGGCTGTGCAAGCTGGCGAGGCACCTGATGGAACTCCGAAGCTCCATGACACACTACCCTGTGCCCCACTCTTTCAAATATTTAATTTGCATTCTTTCCCAGCAATAGCCAAATGCTCAGGGGCTGCTTTCCATTTTCACCTCATTAGATTATATGTCTGAACATAAAAATGACTGAGAGCTGTGAACCAAATCAAGCTCCTGCAATGTGTGCTGCAAACATGCCAATCATAGTGATGACACAAGGCGAGGATTTGGCAAAAGTCATGCATGGCATTAATGTTAATTCTGTATTTGCAGGTTAGACCAATGTCAGCTTTATAGCAAACTCATTATCTTATTTAAGGAACAATGATGGGTTTCCCAGAAGGCAGAAAAAATAATCCTACAGCCGGCTGTGAAGAAAAGGGGCCTCTGACCAGAGGAAACAACACAGCAAAGGAAATGGTCAAGGGATGGTGGCTTCCTCCATCCTGGTCAAATGCATGGGCAACCTTCTGTGGCTACATAAGACAGAGGAAAAGGACATAAATCAGACTAAATCCTAAAAGTTGGAAAAGCTCTGTAAGAGGCTTTCAGATGGGTTCGGTGAGTCACTGCCACATGGAAGCACTTGGCTGACAGGGTAGGGGCCTGCAAGATATTTGTTAAGGCCACGAGTGGGAATGCTGTCCTTGCTCTGTGACCACTCCCAGCTGCCCACCTTCCCAGGCAATTCACTCTGCACCAGCAGCAAAGGGGCTGAGGGCCCACGGCCACTTCCATGCAGGCCACAGCCTGCAAATAAAGAAAACAGGGAGGGATCTGTGTCTGAGAAGAGTCGTTCATGTAAGTGTGCAGGGTCTACTTCTAAATTTAGAGAAATATATTTCAGAGATGGCTTTACATAATGTGGTGTCCCACATAGGGTCCCCTTGGTGAGCACTCCTATAACCTGAGTTTTAAACTGAAGGAGGAAATTTAGAGGCTTTGTTAATAAGTGTGGGACACCCGCACAGTAATTCCTCTTGCAATCTACCATCTTTATAAGAAGGTAAGACAATTAGGAGGTACACACCATTGTATAATCAGGTTAAAAATGTGTGAGAGGGTTTTCACCTTTTTCTTTCCCCCCCTTTTCAATTGTATACTTTGTTTTAATAAAACTTCAATATCAATTCTTGTGTGACATGGTATTTGGAGAAGTGCATCTCATACAATGAAAGAAAATGAGAAAATTTAAAAAAAATGAAATCCTGTGATAAGAAGATGTATGTTGTATTTAGTTTCTTGGGAGAAAGGGGGCAGCCTGAAATGTAAGACAAGGAATATGCAAGGGAGAAACCCACCCTGTGCCTACACAGCCTTGTGCTCTGGGATTTCATAAGAATTGTAGTTAGAGTGGCAGGAAAGCTTTTCTCTTCATCTTTGAAAAATGTGCCCGTAGCCTTCCTGGAAACCCTGATTAGGCAGCTGATTTGAAACTAATCTGCTGTGTGTGTTAGCTGTGAAAATATACCCTCAAGCATTCGGCAGTTTTCTGCCTGGTTTGTGGAAGACGTGGCCCTCAATTTGCACAATTTGGATTGTAATTTTCCTGTAGCTCTAGGATATGTATATTTAAGGGTCTGATAAGAAGCAGCTTCTGTACAGTGGGGCAGAGAGTTTGTTGCTGGTAGATGTGTGAAAAGACGGGCGGGAGGCAGGGGGGGAAGCACGATGGGGTGTTGGGAAGAGAAAGCAGTTCCCAATGGTCCTATGTAGGATAATGGAAACCTTTTGGTCTAGGGCAGCACTTTATTTAGGAGCTTGAGGAGGGTTTTATGGTCATAGAATCCTAGGCAGCTGTGATCAATGGGAGTTTTGTATGTCCCACATCTCTGCATCTGGGGCTGCCTCAAGCCCTTGCCCCCATTCTGAGTTCACTGGAGCTTACCAGTGGGGTCTGAACTTCGTGTCTGTGTGAGAGCTCTGGGCCTGGCACACACACAGCTTGACTCCTTCCTTATGGGTGAGCTCAGCTGAAAGTTGTGATCCGCAAACCTTCCCACTTGGGAGTAAGATGTACTCAGGTCCTCTTTGCTACATTACAGATGACAGCTCCATGCAGGAACACTTGCCCCTTGGCTCCTTTGAGTGGGAATTGGGACAACATTGAAGTGGCACAAGCTAAGAGCTTGCATAAAGAGAGTGTTGACAGCATAGCTTATAATTATACTTTTAAATTTTTGCTGCTTTCCTACTTTCATATCAGAATTTTTCATGGATATTAGTAAAACTCTCCATAGCTTGCAAGCTTAAAGAGCTTTCTTTTAAGGAAAAGAGCTTGCTTGCTTGGTGAGATTTCTCTAAGCTAAGCTGCATCGGCTCTACTATAAATCTAAATTCTTGCATTTTTCTTTATATTCTTTGGCGAGGACTCACTCGTATTCCTAGATTCATAAAGCCAGGTTGAGGGAAAGAGCTGAATATGTAAATGGCTCCTTGGCTGAAAATCTAGGCCAGAAATGTCAAAGCATGCATTGTCAAAATCCTTTAAACTACAAAATCATAAGTCAGCCACTTGCCTATAACAAAACTATCTTCTAGTATTTTACTTTATCATGGAGCACTATCGTCTTTTAAGTGACTACTGAGACTGGCCAGCTTTATTAATGACCTCATAGCTGATAAATTTTGCAGCTAAGTGTCTTACTGCCTGTGAGGTAACGCTGGAGAAGCAGATAAGTGCGTCTGTCTGACTGACTGTAAGAATTGCACTTTTGTGAGCTCTTAATTCTTTCCTTTAAGGAACGCTATAGCCAATTTTTTTTTTTTTATCTGCACTGTTAACTACAGTTCTTCAGGGCATGTTATAAACAGAATGTATAATATAATAAGCGTTCTAGTTGAACTGTAGATGGGCTCCCTCATAAATGTAAGAAGGCACTCAGCAAGTTTTAAACAAGAGGAGGAAATGCTGCTGAAAGGAATGGGCAGACTTGCAAACCGTGACATAAAAGTCATCTGACTAAGTAAACACAGTAAAAAAAGTACAAAGAGATGGCTAGACCTATGTCAGCAGAGGAAACTGGGGACCTCTGGAAGTGTTTCTGTGAAAACTATCTCCAAAAGAAGTCTTTCCAAGCAGTAAGATTATGGATGAAGGAGTTGTTGGATTTTGAGCCAAATTTTTAATTATTCTGAAAGAGAAAATGCAAAAGTTTGAGGACAGAGTATGGGGGAAATGGGTCTTCCAGCAATGAAGCCTGCAAAACATATCCACTACTTCACGTAGGACGCACAGCAACAGAGAGAGGACCAAACAGCAGCAGGCTGACTGTCTGTCCATTCATACCCTACCTCTTTCTGAGTGGCATCAAAAATTTCACAGGAAAAGTACATAAAACGCCAGAGCAGGCAGTCCAGAGTAACTCATTTGGAGAGAAAGTCTCTCCCTAATCAATAATGTTTGACTTATGCACTATATGGTATCTATTGTTTCGTAAATGTTTTCTATGGAAACTCTTTGCCCATTTTAAATGTCTCATCTGGTTTTGATTCCTAGGAAAACTCTGGACTGAGCTGAAACTTATGGCTGTACTTGCCTTTATTGGTGCTAAATATTTTGCCTGATAATTTTGTTGGATATCCTTCTTTCTTTTATTTTTTTCAAGTGAATGAGTAGTAGGAATATAGTTGGCCACAGCTCTATTAATAAAACCAAATTCAAGTAGAGAATGTATTTTTGCTGGAATGAAAATTGCTTAATAAAACTGTCAGATTCACTATAATTTTGTTACAAAAGAAAACTGGAAAAAATGTTCCAGAAACACAAAAAGTCCCATCTTGCATTTCATTTTGAAATCTTATTTCATTTCAACATTATTTGATTTTATATTATGTTTTTAGAGTCTCAGATTAAATATTCTGATACTCCTGGATCAAGTTGTATTTTCAGAATGCTCATTTATGAACGACTTGGAAATTTTCAGTTCTTACTGTGATTCAGAACAACAGCTTTGCAATACAAAATAGGGCATCCCAAAATGGAGATCTTATCCTCAGCTACAGCTTTGCTACAAATCATAGAATCACTGAGTGGTTTGAGTTAGAGACCATCTCCTTAGAGACCATCTACCTTCAAACCTCCTGCCATGGACGGGGACACCTTCCACTATACCAGGTTGCTCAAAGCCCCATCCAATCTGGCCTTGAAAAATTCCAGGGTCAGGGCACCCACAGCTTGTCTGGGCAACATGTTCCAGTGCCTCACCATCCTTAGAACGGTTTCATCCTAAGAATTTCATGCTACTATCTAATGTAATATCTAATCTAAACATACCCTGTTCCATTTTAAAGCCATTCCCCCTTGTCCTCTCGCTCCATGCCTTTGTAAAATGTCCCTCTCCAGCTCTCTTGTAGGCCCCCTTTAGGTACTAGAAGGGCTCAAGGAGGTCAATCCAAAGCCTTCTCTTCTCCAGGCTGAACAAGTCCAGGTCTCTCAGGCTGTCTTCAGAGGAGAAGTGCTCCAGCCCTCTGATCATATTCATGGCCTTCCTCTAGACCCTCTTCAACGCATCAGTATCCTTCCTGTGCTGGGATCCCAGAGCTGCATGCAGCACTCCAGGTGGGGTCTCACCGGAGTGTAGTTATAGAAGCTTTCCTTGTCATCCTTGATGTCTCTGGCCAGATACAACACTGTCAGGGCTTTAGCCAGATCCCTAGATGCTCAGACAATTCCCGTCCTTGCTTCCACTCTCTGTAATATGCACCAGCCATTGTTTCCTCTCTGTCCTTGCTTTCAGTCTTAATTTTTTCACTGTGTCATTGAAAGGGAATTATCCTGTGTGCTTAATAATAATTAACACTCATCTCTGGACTTCTGTTTTCACTCTGTTATTCTGGTATAAATTGTCCAGAACCAAGCAGAGTTATTCCAGATATTAATGACATATAAGGTTATTCACATCTTCATAACTTTGTCATAATTGTTACATTGTCTTTCTTAAATTTGATTATGTGAGATGATTTGAGCTTACAGACCTTCATTAAATAAGCCGTATCACATGCACACCCATACACACAGCTTTACTCTGTAGCTTAACTGTCCCAGAGAGAAGCTGAGACATTTTTCTTGAATGTTTATTCATGGACACCATTCTTCTGATCTTCTTTGGCTGCTAGTTGACATTTATCACCTCTGACTTTTATGTACCTTTTGTTGCCAAGGTGGGAAAATTTTATAACTGTAACTCCTGGCTATATGTTGTCTTTCTGCTCAAGAGAATGGGGCGAACACATGCTGGAGCTCCCACTCAACAATCATCCATCCTCACAGTATTATGTCAAAGTTTGAATTTAGTATTCTAGCTTCTTTTTTGAGATTTCTGTAGATGCTCCTTGTTTTTCATCATCATGGTTAACTGAATAGTGCTCACAGGGTGTGATATCCCTCTTAGGGTACTGAGGATGATGCCTCCGAACTCCTCTCAGCTCTGGAAATAGATACTCATTGCACTTTATCTAACCTAGATCTAGACAGCAGAAAAATGAATTGCATAGTACAGCTATGTGCACTCAATGAGGAAGCTGACAAAATGCAGGCCTTGGTTGTGAAATGCCTCCTTAAAAAGAAGTTATTTATAGTCCAGCTGAGTGCCTATCTCCATGGTCACCTGTCTCATGTTGACACTACATCCCATCCAGCAAGGATCTGTCTATTATTCAGCACTGCTTCCAGTATGCGGCCGGGGTGTATAGGCCTCTGGCTGGCTGCATTTCCCAGATGGACACAGAACCATCTGCTGAAACTGGTGTCTGAGTTCTTGAGTGGGGTATGAGACCTTCTCCCTCTCCCTCTCCCTCTCCCTCTCCCTCTTTCTCTCCCTCTCCCTCTCCCATTATTAGGACCTACTTCTTGTTTTGTATTGACATGCCACCAATACAGGTCAGAATTTTGGATGGAGGAAGGGATTGTGTTGTCCCAATATTTCTCTTGCAAGAGCCAGAAATACAGAACACTCATATGCTATGGAAAACTGCATCTGAAGTTAGTCCCTGGCTCAGGCAGAGCAGAACTACTGTTAGGTGACTGTCCCAATGACAAGGCTTTTAGTATAGGGTGGCCATGAATGTTTGTCTTGTTCTTCAGTCTCATGCACCTGGGAAACTCCACTAAGGACACAGTCTCTAAAGCTGATATTGTCCTACAGGAGATTTCATGCGAGGTGAATCAAGTTTCAAAAAATCCCTGATAATGTTTCAGAGGTATTTCAGACTTCCATTAATTACTCGCTTGCACATTAGTTACTTACTCACCCCACTGCTTACACATGCCATGTTCCACACCTCTGCACTGGACTGTGTAGCTTCAGCTTCTTGTTTAATTCCTTTGCTGTGCCCAGTAAAGAAAGATAATACAAAAAGTGAACCATTCACTTTTGCAGCATGTGGGAGTTAAATATCATGTTATATACAAGTTTTGAGACTCTGAGCCCTCAAGCCTGATCTCATTCTCTCCCTAATATATAGACGTGACAGGGCTACTGATGTGCTCAGGCCGCTCTATACCCTGCCAATGAAAAATGCTTTATGCCTCCCAGCACTCCTGTCTGCTTTAATTAGTTCATAATCTCATTGGAAGGATGTAGCAGCACCAGCTGCAATGGGGTTTCTAGTCTGTAGCCAAGGCTCAGTGAAACACTAATGTAACCAGCAGTAATTTTCAGAGAAGAAAGCCAGCAATCCTCCTGGTCCCTTTTCTTTACAAATCTTCAAAGTCAGTGGTGACACTGTGTGATGAAGGACCAGAACTCTGCTTTCCTGTAGGGTTTCCCCTACACAGTGTTTGTACTCCACAGGAGCAGAGCAGCGACAGGGAGCAAAAGGTGGGCATTTCTGGGCATATCTGGATAGATACAGAATTTACATTCTTCCTCCAGTCCTGCTAGACTGGGCTAGTTTTATTCTGGGAGATGCAGAGTAGCTTTGCTTGGTAGTTTGAGGTTGGTGGTGTACTTGTGTGTGAGTGCGTGTCTTTTGCGGGCAGCGTTTGTTGCACATGTGGTCTGGAGACTGCAGAACTGCAGCAAGGAGCGCGCTGAGCCTCAGCTAATAAGTGCTGTCTGGCAGTACAATGCGAGTTGTACAGACAAGGAGAGGCCTCAACCCAGACCTTTATGAGGAAGGCAGGACAGAAATCTGAAATGCTGTTGTTTTTTGTTTTCTGTTTCTTTCAAAAATGACTCTGTGCCACAGTAAACACGGCTAACAACTCTGCCTGCTAGCTCAGAGCTCTGGCTAAGGGAGCTCACATCTGCCTGCAATCGACTGTGTAGACATATCCTACGTGGCTTCTGTACTGGAGCTGGCTCTTCTCCTCCTAGCTCTGAATACAGGCAGCGTTCACATGTGTCCCTTTACACCCGCACCTATAAGCATACCCAAACCGAGGGGATGTTGGCTTTATGGGAATTAGCCTTTTCCTGAGGTGTGAAAAATCTTTTTAGGTCCGGCAGCCGTATGAATGCAGTGTAATAGGTTGTAATTGGGCATGTCCTGGCTTGTTTGCACTCTTAATACAACACAGCCTTCATAATTTGACACAGATATAACCCATTCTGTCACAATGGTAGTTTGCCAAGATTTATTCTTTTAACAAGAAACACAGATTCTTTTAATGTCTGAAAGCTAATGAGGAAGGCTTTTCCAAGTGCACTGTGATTACACAGAAATGCCTTTTCTTTTTCTTTTCTTTTTCTTTTCTTTTCTTTTCTTTTCTTTTCTTTTCTTTTCTTTTCTTTTCTTTTCTTTTCTTTTCTTTTCTTTTCTTTTCTTTTCTTTTCCCTTTCCTTTCCTTTCCTTTCCTTTCCTTTCCTTTCCTTTCCTTTCCTTTCCTTTCCTCTCCTCTCCTCTCCTCTCCTCTCCTCCTCCCCTTTTTCTCTTCAGACAATACAGCTACTGCAGAAGGATGTGGGGAGAAAATTGCTCCCACCCCCCCATCCTTGATGTAAGCAATAAAGTGGCTCGCTTCCTGTACTTTCTGTGAACTTTCTGACAAATAAATGAAGCCATATTTGATAGGAACTCATAAACGCTTCTTATACTGCTCTTTGGAAAAGCTGGTAAATCAGTATACAAAGGAGACCTCAATGATTTCCCAGTTTATGCTTCCAAAAATAATCTTTCATCCAACATTTCAGAAATTGTACTTTATAGTGTGGAATGGTGCCCTTTATTGGAAACAGTGAGTCTGTGACCTTTGTTACTGTGCATTACATTATCAGGTAATGACAGAGAGACATCTGGATTATGGACCTGTTTTCTTCTTTTAAATTTTTTAGTATCTTTACAATATTGTTAAGTGTTTCTGTACTATTTTGAAAGTCCTCCTCAGATTTCTGCCATTTTTTCTCAGAAATTCATTCCCATCTTTATCTGCCTGCCATTGCTCTTGCTCTTTTAGGATTGCAGTGTCTTGATTCTCATTTCTTTCCAAACACCACTGGTTTGACAATCACCTTCTCTTAAGCTCCTGCCATTCAAAACAGATTTCTTGTATCTCTGCTTCACTGCTTCACCACTTATTCCAAACCTCAACTGAAAGCATAGTTTCTTTTTTTGGCTGTATTAATATCAACTCAGACATTGACCTATAATTCAGTGCTTTAATGTCTCCACCATATACCCCTACTCATTGTAAACCACCATCTTGTAACCTGCACGAAGAAGATTCTTTCGTATAACTGAAACGCCATTTGGACACGTTGAATTTAGTTTGGATTTTTTCCATATGAATTTCTAAACAATATGCAATTTATACATTTATTAGATGTTGTTCTAAAACGGGACAAAAATTGGCAAGCTGTGGGCTGTTAGGTATGCTCAATAGCCTTTCTCGGGAGGAGAGAAGGAGGTTATCTGGCTCCTTGCTTTTTGCTCTGTCAGCAAGTCTGAAGATTTCAGAAAAAGCTGTACCATATCCTATGCAGGAGAAAAGGCAACAGTATTTCTGGAGGTGACAGAAGATTTTGTTTTGGTTAATGAAAAGCACGGCCTTCTGGTGCCACAGTGAAATTATCCAGCTATAGTATATGGATGTGGTGGGATGAGGAATGATATGATACTCAGCACGTGTCTAGACTTGTTTCCTTAATGTCTTAACACTAAATGCTCTTGTACGAAACCTTGTTCAGGAATCGTGCATGTATTTTATTTAAATATGGGTGACAGATTTGTAGAAAAAGTTAAGTCAAGAAACAGACAATATTGCATAAAACAGTGGAAACTCATTCAGAGTATGAATTTCTGAAGGTTGTGTCCAATCATAATGACAATCTCCTTAGACAAAAAACGACTCAACATCAGATGATATTGCTTCGTATGCTGGCAACAGGAAAAATAACTTTTGTAATTAGAAATAGATTTTGATTGTGAAGTCCAGTTTCAAAAAAATAATTTGGGCACCGGGGAACGTAAATGAGACTGGGAATAAACAGTGTTTCTTGGAAAGGTATGTAGCTTCCAAATTTCTGTACCATTGTTATTAGAATGAAGCTGAATTCCAACAGAAATAGCTGGGAAGCTTCAACAACTTCACTGATGCATCTAAAGCTATTTCAGGGTTATCTAACCAAAAAATGCCGGAAAAACACTTGAAGACTAAATGAACTTGCTATGAATGCTGGAAATTTCATAGCCCTTAATTCATTGCTTTGCAACAACAACAAAACTGCAGCATTTTTGCAGCAGACTCTTAGGACTAAAAAGTCGTTTTTGAAAGAGAGGAACATGTGTGATGGAATGACAGACAAAAGCTTCTATGCAAGGAATATCACTCCTGATGAACCCAAAGTGGTTTTAGAGCTGAGCTTGGAGGAAAATAAGACATCTGACCTGTATCTGTATCTTTTGGAAGACCTTTTGTACTGACTTTATTGATAGGGTCCTTTGCAAAGCTGATATTCAACCTTATCACACTGTCATTTTCTCTTGTGGTTTGGAGCAGGTGCAGGTGACAGCCTGTAACCATCTCAGAGTGAGTCTTTACCTGGTGTTTCAGCATGTGAAGAGGAGCATGTCCGTAGTCAGCCATTTGTGCTGAGACAGCATGGGTTATTAACAGCATGAACCAGAAAAAAAAAGAATACTTTAGTAAAAAATAAAGATATTGCAGTTTTTCTTGGGAATTATTCAGATATTGGCATTTTTGATCAGGTTCAGTGTCATGTGGTGGGTGCCTGTGTGTGGTGGGGGTCTGTTCCAGGGTTAGTGAGCATGCTATCTATCCTGACAGAGCCCCAACAAAACCTCATATTTTTTCATCAAATGTTTTCCAAAGTAAATGATCTGCAGGCATTTACCCAGAATATCATTAACACAGAAAGGGAAGCTGAATTTATTGTGTCCAAATGTTACATTAGTGTTTACAGGAATTCAGATCTTTAAATTTCTTGCTAAACATGATCTATTTTTTGTATGTTATAGTAACCCTGTCTGGGATTTTAAATAATAACAGAAGACTATAAAATCTAAAATTTCTTTTTTCAAGTCATTAGATGCATTTATAGATTTAGAATATTCAGAATAATCCATTTTCTAGTACAATATACAAAATTTAAAAGCCTTAGAATTTAACTAGAAATACAGAGCTAAACAGTGTTTTGTTTATGGCCTGCTTTTTATTAACATCATTGCTTTTCATTATAGGGCAATGCTGGGGAAATGATGAATTTTGTTGACATCGTTATTCATTATGTACTTTCCAAATAAAGCTTTACATTTTGTTACTAATGGGGGAAAAAAATGAGCCAGATTTGACTCATGTAGCTTGATTAGTGTCATCAGATTTACGTCAAGGTTGGGCTGGGTTGAGTCTCCCCTTGCTGAGGAGAAAGCTCGAAACTTTTGGCACTTAATTAGGAGGAACACACAAACATTTAAATGCTGCTTTTAAGTACGATTAGGCAATGAGTACAGAGTTCAGTCTGTGTGCTGGGCAGAAATGGACTCCGGGAGGCTTCTTCTGACTGAGAGAGTTTTGCAAGATCCCTCAGCCACATAGCTAGACAGCAGGGGGTGCTTCCTGACACCCACCTGGGGACACTACTGAAATATGGGCATGGTACGAGTTATTTTCTTCCTGATGCCTTTCATCATGCCCTGGTTTCCAAAGGAAGAGAAGGCAGAAACATGAGCCAGAATTAGGGTCTGGACTAGTTCACAACCATGGCGGTCAGGGAACGGGTGGGAAGAGCTGAGAAGGGCACTGACGCACAGTGTGTGCTTGGCCTGTTGTACTCTGTGATGTAAAATCTTACATAATCCACTGCAAATTAGTGGTGAATTCTGACCACAAGCCTATGAAAAGGTGGTAGGTCCAGAAACTCATCATTATGAGAGCCGGAAATCTATACCTAGTTTCCAGCCTGAATTTCTTAATGGCTCTCTAATACCTCTTTGATCTTACGCCAGATGATTGTCTTCAAGCCTAAAAAGCTCTTTTCCTTTTCTGGTGTTTATCCTCCAGCTGTATTTACAAAGAGTGACTGTATCCCCTCTCAGACTTGGATCTACTTGGCTAAATAAGCCACTGTCTTTTAATTTCCTCTTGTAAAATAAACTCTCTGTTACTTGGATCATCCCAGCAGCCATTTCTGCACCTGTTCTGGTACGAGTTCCCTTTCGGTCAACGTGGGTGACCCAAACAGCCAACAATACTTGAGATTTCACAAGGGCCTTGTGTTGGTGGCTTTCATACTCCTAGGAACACCTTGCTGGATTTGTTCTGGTCTCTCTACCTTTTCAGAAGTGCATCCTGTAGTGCACAGGCATCCCTGTGGCTCACTGGTATATGCAGTTTTCTCACTGCTGACGAAGTAGCTGAAGAGTTTGAGTCAAGGTGACAGTAGCCCTCAAGTTTTAAACTGCAGTTACATGATCCCAACTTTCTAAATAGTAAAGCTAAATACCCAGTTGCATAGCATGAAACAAAGCAGTGAAAGAGCAGAGGTCTTGCTTATGATAGCAAAATCTCTTCCACTGTGTCCTGTTAGATCTGGCAGCATTTGCATGTAGCTTTTTTCTCTAATCATGGTGTTAGACAAAACCTGAGATGATGGTATTAATTAAGCAATAAAGCAATGCCAAATCTGTGTGGGATGTAGGTAGTTTTAAAAGGATTAAGCGCTTTATAAATAAAGTACATCTGGAAAGTACAGCTTCTGGTACCCCGGCAAACTCCCTCCCACCCAGTGAATTCCTTCTTGGCTGTGCTTGCCTGCCTCAGCCAGGCTTGCCTCCCATCACTCTGGGCTTTTTCATCACTATAATCCAAATTTCAAGGACACCTGTCTCATGCAGTTTCTCAGGACATTTATTATTTTTTATTATTTTTTTTTCCCTGAAGTTTTCTCTGTGTGTGTGTGTGAGTGTGTGTTTAAATAGAGGACATTTCAGGTCACCCAGTGGGTTCCTTAACTATTTCAATCTGTGTCTCAGTGGTAATATTGCTCGTATAAAATTGTTTGTTATTGCTGAAAATTTCAATATATTTCATGTGATGATGGATTTAAAAGCAAAATATTGATATTCAGCTAAACAAAACATGATCAATATTTTCTCAAGGTGTTACAGCTGTTATAGAGCTGACTCACAAATATCCACAGTATAAACAAATCTGGAATGCCTTTTTTTTTAATTTACAGGTCCTTTTGGACTTGTACCTTCTTTATAATCTGCTTGAAATCCAAATTCATGCTTAGTACCATGTGTACCATAAAAGAATCTTTGTTGGAATTTACTTCCCATCCAGTATCCCAACACATTTGTTACACAACACAGAAAAAATGTTTAATACTTTTTTTTCCCTTCACTGTGGCCCCATGCTTTCTTTGCTTTTTATTCCTCTCCCAGAATGTAACTCAATATACCAAATGTTAGAAAAATAGTTGCTGCTTGATGAAGAAAGTCAGCATAAATGAAATCTCCAATATTCAGTCAATTATAAATGTGCTGAAGTATTTGTATGTAGAAAAGAGTCTTAATATCTGCCATTATGGTGATGATCTAGGAAGAAGGGAAGAGTGTGAGCACGTGTGTTTGTGTGAGTATATGTATTTGTCTCCATATACAAGTATGTATATATATGTGGTTGGAATGGAAGACCCTGACATTTCCCTGCTGGCTTCTTATTTAGCTATGGTTGTCACAGACAGGATGAAGTTTCTGCTGAAAAAAAAATTCAGGTCTTATTACCAACAGTAATAATACTTGCTGGTTTTAAAAACTCCTAAAATCTGGTCTGGAAAGAGCAAAAATAAATAAAAGATCATATAATAGGGGTGGTAGCTGCCCATGCCAGGAGGAAATTGCTTGGCAAAGAATATCTGAAATCCTTTAAAAGTTATTCTGTGTACCAGTTTCAGAGAGATGCTGGCCTGACTTCCAGCTGACTAATGGCAGCTCCATGGAGAGTAACATCAGTGCCCATTCCTTAGTTATTACCAATAATATATCACTTGAAAAATAAACAGAAAGATAAATGACAGGACAGATGTCTAATGAGGCAGAGGTTAAGGAGTGTTAAACTGTGCTGGACACCATCCGACATGCCGGTGTTAAATTATGCTGGATGCCCTGAGCTCCCTCCCCATAAAAGGTCAATGCTCTGGGTATGTTCCTGGATGATTTATGAAATCAAAGAATGGCCCACATGCCTATCTCTCTGGGAGGTGAGCAGCTTGCAACATTGTCAATCGCAGCCCCGTAATAAACCAAATTTAAACATCACTCAAATCAATCCGTCTTCGTCACTCGCTCCATTGCAAGCCCTCCTCTGCCTTGCTCTCACCAGCCAGCCATGACATGGTGTATTGTTCTTCATATACATCCCTGTAGCTATTTTAGAAGCCTGCAGTGCTCTCTGCTAAGGTTAGAAACCCCCTGAAAATGGCTGTTTCTTTTGAACCAGGTCAGACTTAGTCTCTCTGCTGTTTCCGTGTTAGGTGTATGAGTAGATGGCATTTTCCTCTCCTTAGAATCATTTGTTCTGTATTTATAGATTAGGTACAAATACAGTATTTCTAAAAAAAAATTTTAATTTCAGATTCAGTATTTAACTACATCAGCATAAGTTAGCTTTATCCTTCATGCCTGAAGAGTTAGATTCACTATACCTAAAGTCTTTCTGAAGGACATCATACACTGTGCCTCACAGAAATCCATCTGTAATGCCTGTGGTGCCATCAGGTATTTGCTAGTTGTAGCTGATGTGAGTAGATGTGGTTTCTGTAGTTCTTCCAGCTGGCCTCCACTCTTTCAGCTTATTTTTTTTGTTTTCTTTAACTTGATGTCTACTTTGTGCTCAATAAAAAAGTGATTGCTAGGTAGTGATTGTGTATCTTTAGTATTTTGGAGGTTGCATGGCTTAATGATTTTTCTTCCCATTCCCGTTTCTGAAGAAACATACAAGACTCACCAATGTGTCGTGATTATTAGAGGAAGCATGTGGAGGAGGAGAAGCAGATCCTCCTGAGACCAGTGTGGCTTTAGTTCTCCACCTGCAGATCAGTCATGTAGAGGGTCAGCAGAGTACATTCTCTCTGACTCAGCCAAGGTGAAAGGAAAGAGCCTGGTGAAGGAACGGGGTACCAGGAGCCAGTTTTCACTACTTTTTCAAACAATTAATTTGAGAAGCTGGAGGTCTCATGTGGAGCAGTCATTTGAAAGCCTTTAACTCGAGCTGTTTCACTTTTACTGAACATAAATACGGTGGCTGAGAGTGAGGGACTTTCCTCCATGAAGAAATGCCAGATGCTGCCTGTAAGCAGATGCTGCAGGTACCCCGGCCTTTGTTCAGCAGGAAGGCAGAAAAAAGGTTCTGTCTCTTGCCTGGCTTTTCCTCTGGGCTTTTAGTATAATTTGCCACGGAAACCAGAGTGAATTTTCTATAGAAAGTGTCACAACTCCATGGTCTGTGTGTGTTTTCTACTGTCCAGCGGGACTATCTCATAAACAGGGTGCGGGCTCCTGACAGACGCTGGAAGTGCTTCCCAGAATGGAATGGGAACTTTCCAAATGGACAAAGTGATTTATTACCGAAATAACTCAGAGGGGTGTGACTTAACAACTGTTATAATTGAAAAATGGAACCAAAGGCACAGAACTTGTTAGAACTCATTGGACTGAAGTTCTGATAGCACTTTGTTGCCAATAATGTTGTATTTTTCCTGGCTTTCTGTCTTATTGGCCACAGGATCGCAGAATATCCCTTGGAAGGTAGAGGAGGATAAGGCATGTCTTAGATGTGATCTGATCGAAGAAATGGAAAGTGTCAGAGAATAAGAGGTGTGCATAAAACACAAGAAAGAAAAATATCAGGAGACAATTTTCTGCTAAGCCAGTACGTATAGGTAATTCTTCTGAAAAATGTGCAGCAAAACTGGAACAAAAACCTTTTAATCCAATCAGTTACATGATTTAATTTAAAGTCCTCAGAAGCTATGGTGAGCTGAACAGAGATATCAAGTTTACAAAAAAAAAGATTAAATGTAGAATGACATCAATAAAGGTTTCCTCTAGGATAACAAAGAGGCTAACTTTCACTTTAAATGTCAACTGAAGCTTAATGTGACTACCGAAATCCTCAGAGGACATTCACACTAAAAATAAAAGCAATTTGATCCTTTCTTCAAAGGACTAGTTGCGCTTAGTTCTATGCAAGTAGGTAGGCTTGGGGTGATGAGCGAGAGGTAATCCCAGGGCTAAGCACATTATTCTCCTGGTTGCCTGACTATAGAAACAGGCTTTACTCAGCCAGGCTAACTGAAGACCTAGAAGCCCTAAGGAGTCAGCAAACCCCCACTCTGCTTTTCCTGCTGTCCTCCTTTTGGTCATTTTTATCACTGATTGTGAAGAAGATTGCTCTGCTCAGGATGTCTTCAAGCTTTTCAAGGCTGAGGTAAGTGAAATCACCTCAGCTCTCCGAGTTCAAGGGGCGTTTGGATAATGCTCTCAGGCACATGGTGTGATTCCTGGAGTGTCCTGCGCAGGGCCAGGGGCTGGACTCGATGACCCTGATGGGTCCCTTCCGGCTCAGCATGCTCTGTGATTCTATGATTCTATGATCTAATGAAGCAGGATTTATATTCTAATGGCCACCAAGAGGAAATCTTGCGAGTGTTAGAGGTCAAATACTTATGTCAAGAACACTTTATTCAGTAGCAATAAAAAATTCATCCATTAACCTATAAAAAAAGCCCTCTGGGCCTTCATACAACTGCGGGTATTATGTGTGTTCCTCTATATGAGAACAATAAGTATTTTCCTGTGTTTTGTTCCACATGGGCTTTATGATTCCATAACCTTTCTGTGTTTTCAATGAAAAAAAGATTAGATGGGGCCACTTGAGCAATAGGAATCCTACTTGCAATCTCAGAACTTTAAATCTTTTCCAAAAAGTGATTTATAGGCAGTCAATAGATTTGAGTGTCATCCAGTTTTGGGATACAGGTCATAAACACTGACACATCATAATGGTATGGCAAACTATTGTAATGGCGCCCGGTAGCATGGCTGTAGCTAAAGAGCTGTCAGCAATTTAGAGCTGTGTGAAGAAATTTTGAACATGAAGTACAATGGGTGAATTTTGGCTTCATGCCTGTGTCATCAAACAGCAAAAAAGCACTTTGAAAGAGTTCAGTTTCTCTGGATGTACTTTTTCTCTCCTTTGTTTGTTGCCAAAAGGGGAGCTATTATTTTAGGGAAAAATACTTTCCTCTCTCTCTTTCTCTCTCTCTCTCTCTCTCTCTCTTTCTTTTGAGAAGCAAAGCCAGTGTCATACTATAGCACTAGAGCTGAGGACAGGAGGGTGGAAAAGGGTCAAAAAGTAAAGTGTGCTGTCTGCTTGGAAAGGAAAAACTGGAGCAATGTGACCAACAACACTCTAAGCGCTTGTAAATAAGAAAAAAGGATGTCTTGTGTTAAGAAGCTGAGAAAGAAAACCTGCTAATATAACTTACCCCAAATCCCCAGTTGTTCAATCTCTTGTGTGAAATACGATTACTCAGAGAGAACAGAGGAGAATGCAAGATTTTATTTTTGTTTGGAAAATCTTAATTTAGGACTAATTCTTGGATATATTCACTGCAGTGACTGTCCTGGGTTGAGGAACTATAAATTTAATTCAAAAGTATTCCAGTGTTTCTGTAGATCAGTAAGGCCAAGTCTAGAGATAACTTTTTATTTTAATGGTTCAAATTAGCCAGAAGAAGAGCGGGTGTTTACCCTTGGTGATCTTTCTGCTTAAGGACAAAGAATATTTCAGGGTTGCCACTCTCAACATCCCTTTCATTGTTATTGCATGCAGAGATTATTTGGAGAAGGATTGCAAATGATGTGTTGTGTTGATGCCTGACAGGGGGTCCTGCACCTTTATTAATCAAGGCAAATAAATTTCTATGACTTTGGGAGGTGCCTCTCTTCTCATTAAAGGCAGTAAGTCAGTCAGATCAGTGAGTTTTCCCCCTTTCCATCTACATCGTGAAATCTGATCATCTTCTTCTCATAGAAGTAGATGGAAAGAAATCCTATTGACTGCAATACCAGGGTTTTTTTTTTCTTCTGGGGAGAAAGAGTGCTGCCTTGCTTAATTCTTAACTAGGTTTTGTACCTCAAATCATAAATCTTTCAGTCCCAGTTTCCTGACACACTCAAGTGCAAACTGAAAAATATCCTTATTTTAACTTTTATTACATATCACATTTTGCAGAGGTATCTCTGCCAACAAAAATGACTACAGGTTGGGAAGAAAGACTGAAATGGCTGAAAGCTGGTGATATTCACTTAATGAACAGTACAGTTGTGGTCTGAAGTGCATTCGTAATGTCAGAATTCAAATCCCATGCTTGTAAGGATGTTGAAAAAGGGAGGGAAGGAAGTAAGGAAGGAAGGAAGGAAGGAAGGAAGGAAGGAAGGAAGGAAGGAAGGAAGGAAGGAAGAAAGGAAGGAAGGAAGACCCAGTCAACATTTTTGTGATCATTTCAGATTGTTTAGGTTAAGAGCTGAATTGTGGGCTGTTTATTCAGACTTAGGGAGGGGTTTGTCAAACCTGCTTATTTCCAGATTCTTAAAATATTCTTCTTGATTTTCTGTGGCCCACAACAATCACTTTGTAGTATCATGAAGCATGAGTTAGGAGGAAGGACATGATAACAGTCTTTTGGGCATCTTCTGCAATCAGCTACGGTTCATATCTCACTCTGATCTTGAGATGAAATCAATTTCAAGATGATCCAGCTGTAAATGATTACCTGGTCATGCAGGCAGGAGAGTCAAAGACTTTGTCCATGGTGTTAAACAAAGTGTTCAGCATCCAGCTGGTTAAACACATCATGCACTGAGTGGGCAACTGGCTCATGGGTTACGGTGAATGGGGTGACATCAGACTGGGGACCTGTCACTAGTGGGTTTCCCCAGGGCTCCATCCTCGGCCCTGTGCCCCTCAACATCTTCATAAATGACTTGGACACAGGACTGGAAGGGATTCTAAGCAGAAAACAACCTAGCAAAATGAAATTTAAGAACAATTGTTTTTTGTTGTTGGAGGTGGTAGGTTGGTTTGTTTGTTGGTTTTGTTTTGTTTTTCTATTTCTCTCTGAACCAAAGATTAAGTTATCGCCGAGGTTCTACATGTGACCAGGCAAGTGGATGTATATTTCATTTCTGGCATGGCACAGCACACATTTTTCTGTGAGGGCAGAGGAATGGTGCTGAGGCTTTGGTTCAGTAGGACCTTAAAACACAATTTTTTTGCAACTATTCTGTACTTAAGATCAAGTAACTAGCCTAGAGAGTTATTGCTGAGGTTGTTCTGTGCAGAGCCAGAAGTTGTACTTGATGATCCTTCCAACATTGGATATTCTATGATGCTATGAGTACATTACTGAACTGACGCTGTGACATTTGTGAGAGGAGTGTTTTTGTATACATAAAATGAAAATAGTGGTTATTGGTTGCATTTTACAGGTGCACTGCAGAATAAATTCAGACCCTAAGGAGACTTGAGATCTGGGAGGGACAATGCAGACAGGACAGAATATTATAAAAACATCTTTTTGTGATGACTTTTGGCAGTAGTTTCTCTACCTATTTTTACAATGTATTGCTTTTATTTGTCCAAGTCCCATAATAAGGAACAAGACGCTTGCACCATTAAACCTGACGGCTCTTTGCATAATTTGGCAAGGATTTGGAATGACTGTGTGAATCAAGAACAAATGTTTTTACACCCTGGAGTGAGAAAATACTCAGGGTATTGAACAGAAAGATATTGAATGTTTTCCTTTGGCATTACACATTTTCAAATGAGTTGTTCTGCCAATTATTGCATATTAGACCTATAAAAAAGAAATGAAATATTTAAAAGGTGCTAACTTTAATTGCAGTATGCTCCTCTTGCAGTTGCATTCTGAGTAGAAGGAGCTGGAAATTGCAAATGCAAGGGCCTGGTTTAGCTTGATGCTATTTCTGCAAAACTGGTGAGCTAAATGGAAAGTAGGAGAATATATCTTCAGGCAGCAGGAGCCAAAGAGACAGTTTTCTCCACTCTTCTCTTTGAAAGATGTCTGTAATAAAAGTTCTGGGGATGATCTGAGGATATTCCCTCTCTGGACTGTAAACTCCATTTGTTCCTGATTCACACATCCATTCCAAACTTGGACCAAATGCTTCGTCTCCTCTCCAAACCACCATAAATGTGACATGTTATTCCACAAATAGCTGAACAAGTGAAGCCTATTCTGCCATGGAAGTGTATCTGCTTCCCTTTGCACCACAGTAATCTCTCTCTAAATCTGTCTTTTCCACTTTGATGGCTCACTCTCCCTCTTACCTATACTCCATGAATTATTACTCTGAGGTCTTTTCTATGCTCCCCCTTGCCTATAGCTTTACCCTAATTCCTGTCTCTCTTCTCCACACTCTTTAATTTGGCTTCCTTCTCGCCTTCCAAACTGTCTGCCTGGATAGAATTACACAGAAGCTGCTCCTAGTTGAACTCAAATGTGCATATGCTCTATAACTCAGTTGATGACTTACATGAAACCAAAGAACTTTATTAATTGAAGATTTCTTTCGCCTCGCCGTGTTTGTTTGGAATGAACGGTTGTATTCCAGTGTTATTTGGGTGGCATGTAGCTGAATGGACAGTCTGACAGCAGAAGCCCCATCCTCAGTGCTGCTGGAATAGCACTTTATTAAGATCCTGTATGAAAGCATCTAAAATTCTTGCCATCTCGGAAGATGAAGACTGGTATCCTGAAGCTTGCTAGTACTCCCATGCAGAAGGAGAGGACTTGGATGACAGAGTCATGGCCCAGTCCCCCAAACAGTTATCCCTACAGCTAGAGGAAGCCTGCTTGCTGACTGCAAAGCTCAGCAGTGGTTTTACCTGCTGACACCACATAAGCATGTTTTTTTGTCTGTCAGATCCAGCCCGTGTGTCCTCCTCTGGCATATCATGTCCATTCTCAGAGCTGTCTTGGGATTGCTCCTATTCTGACACTAAGAGGGAATTCACAGCATCTGCAGTTTAATTTTTATATTTGGTGGTACTAAAGGAAAGTCTAATCTGTTATAGTAGGATATAATTTGGCAGCCATTATAGAGAAAAAACCCAAACAAACCAAAACCAAAAGCAAAATAGAAGAGGAAAAATTCTGGCTGCAATCAGTGCTGGCTAGTGCTGCATTGGAAATTGCTCTCTTATATAACAAGCTTATTTCTGCAAAAGTTTATTTAAAAAAAAAAATTTAAAATATTTGTGGGAATATCTACCTACTCCCTAATTCTTCTCTCTTTTCTCTCTGGAATGATAAAAATTGTTTGAGTGAATCTTCCCTACCATTTCTGAAGTCCTAGAAGAACATGGAATCAGTGGAGCTTTCTTCCTTCTCTGTCTGGACAGTTTGAGACAACTCTTCTTTTCTTGGTCCTTTCTCTACCTCTTATGCAGGTATGTGTAAGCCCTGCACAGGGGGATTGCACATGGCTGTATTGGAATAACGATAATAAAGTCTGGTGCCTATCAATATCTTAGGCTAAGCCAAAGCTGATATATTTGAGGTCCCCTACCCATAAAATTTTAAAGATCCAGTCATCCAATGACTGCTTACACATGGGGGGATGTAAACTACAATTCAAATTAGGCCTTCGCTTTCCTGTTCTTCTGGTTTTCATTAAAAGCAATCTTACGTTAGATGTTTTCAAATGCCTTTTGGTCTACAATAAGAGCATCCACAAATAAAATCCTAGTTTTCTATCCTTATTTGTTCTAGCAAGCTCTTGGAAAAAAAAAATCAAACCCACAAAAAAAAAAAAAAAAAAAAAAAAAAAAAAAAAAAAAAAACAACCCCCCCCCCCACCTCAAAAATTTTTTGTACNAAAATCTAGCACTCCCTCCTCCACAGCTGAAATATTTTGGATCGAGATGAAATGGACTCAAAGTTGGGCCAGAAAAATCAGTCTAGTTAATTAAAATACATTATCAAATGTTTGCTTTCATGGCCACAGGATGCTGTGGAGGCCCACAGTATAAATAAGTCAAAAAAAAATTATGTGTCTTTAGGGAAAATAGATCTATCCACAACTTTTACAGTTGATCGTCAGGCTTCAGCCTCTGCCTCAGCAAGTCCCTAATGATGGTGCATTGGAAGGAAAGCCAGAGAAAGGACTATTTTAGAAAAGTTGTCTTCTTATAATGTCTCACTACATCCCTTACTGGCTCATATTGTACACATGATGCTGGACTAAAGAAACTTTTTTCTTGGTATTACAATTATTTTTATTCCTAAGATCTGTCTTATTAATATAATATAACTGGAAAAAAGATGGGCATTTAAACAGCTTTCAGATATTTTTTTTTTTTTTGCAATCAGATGTGATGTTAAATAATGAAATGTCTGTCATGTTTTTGGATATTAAAATGAATTTATTTTCTAGTTATATTCAACTGATATTACTGTGGACAGTTCCTTGAGTTTTCTAAATGGACTAAATTATTGCTGAGATTCTTGTGAGTTTGGCTGTTATTCTCTATGAATTTTTCAAAACCTAAAATTGCTTCATATGCTATAACTATTATATCTCAGCGTGGGCCAGAAAAAGAACTGAATGGACACCAAAAATTCTGCTTTACGGACAGCTTCAGAGCTTTGTTCTAAATTCTAGTGCCAAAATGTCAATTTAAAAAGCTGAAAAATACTTTTAATGACTTTTTAAAATCTCGACTTTTTAAAGCATGCAGTGCTCAGCATAGTCATTTACACAAGAAATATCAATAATTTTTTCCCCAAAAGACCAAAAAAAGCTTGCTTTTTTTTTTTGGTACCTTTTTATTTCATTTTTACATGTCCTTTCTCCTTTGACAAAATTGTGCTGTATTTTTTTATTTGGATAGAACTCTATTTTCTGACTTCATACATGTTCTCTCAAAGTTGATCTGAACAGTTGTAAGCAGAAACATAAAGAAACCCAGAGCCGAATTCAGTGTCAGTTTTAAAAGATTTCCATAAGCTCAGATTTTCAGATTCTTGTTTGTGCAAATACGGGTAAGGGTCCTCAAAGAAAATGTCCCTCCCCTTTTGGGCTCTGAATTTGTCCCAGATGGCTTCTCATTCCTTTATCAGGTTAGATTAGTCCTTCATGTCGTATTTTTCCAGACAATGCCAATGGCTTTTACCATACCATCACTGTAATTCTATTGCTGTGTTATCAATAACCGCTCAAAACAGATGCAGACTAATGGCAAATACCAAATACCATGATCATCCATGCTCTCCTACAAAATCATATTGTAAGTATTTCCTCTGGGATTGTTTGCTGTGTGATCTGGTTTCTGAAGTTCCAGGCAAAAATCTCTCTCCTAGTTGCTAGGGAAGCAGACCAGAATGCTGATTGAACATTCTGTGCTTGTAGAAAAGTAGGTTTGGTTTTTTTCCCTGACTTTCCTTTCCTTCCTTTGCAGTGTAATGTAACTGACATCAGTGGATTAGGGAACCACTTTTCCTGTTTCAGTGCTTCTTAGTCCTGCCTAAAAAATTATTTACACAAAGTTTAAACAATAGACAAGACATCTTTTTTTCCAAACAAATGTTTAAGATGAATGGCAGCTGCTACATGATTGACAGCCTGAGAGGAGTAGACCCCATACCTTGGGCTGCCTCTGGCTGCCATTTGACAATCTTTTGGAGAAAAAAACACCCAAACACATACAAGCACAGCCATATAGCTTAAGCCTTCAAAGGCCAATTGGATAGTTGTTGCTGTTTCCATTTCATTTGGGAAAGTTTCTATTTTAGTACTTACATAATGTAAGAAGCTAAGAATGTATAAACTACCCTTAAAATATCTCTTTGTAAGTGGTTTACTCAGAAGTGAATGTTTAATGTTATTTTTCTGTCATCTAGTTACATTTACAGCCTGTAAACCAACTTGTCATTTCTGCTTCTTGGACTCATGTAGAGGAAATTGCTCCAAACTTGCTGAACCTAGGAGAAAAATTTTAATTTACTTTTGTTAGGCTTTTTTTTGTTTGGTTTGGTTGCTTTTTTTTTGGTGGTTTTATTTGTTTGTTTGTTTCAGTCATATTTCTTTTAACTAATTCCTCTCAACTTCTTTTCTTTTAGGTTTCAGTTTGTAAAGTAGGCAACTGTTTAGCAGCTAAAGTGTTCAGTAGCAACATTATATAACACATTTTATATCCCTCTAATGAAGGATACACCTGTTTAAATCCCCACAGCTTTATGTATGTGTATCACATAAAAGAATACTGATAGATGATGCAATTTGTCTTTCATGGTACTGGCGCTGAGAAACCCTCATCGTGCCACCAAATGCCAAAACACAACTCAATATAACTAAAATACAGATAAATACAGCTAAAATATAACTAAAAGGTATTAGAAGAGCTCAGGCAGTTGTGTGTAAAAGTGATAGTTATTTTTCCATTGGCTCCTTGCCTGCTGGTCTGATGTCAGGGTAAATTAAGGACCCACCCATCACGTTAATAGTTCATAAGTTAATGGGTTAAAATATCAGTTCTAATGAGACCTCAGCACTGTTTTAAAGTATTTACAGCAGTATAAATTCATAGCAATTCCACTGATATTTGCAAAGTTTGGGTATAAATAAGTTGAGAATCAGCATACTCATGTGCTTTTTAAAAGGAGATGTTACAGGCCAAAGTCTTTCAAAGGGAGGGCTGGGTTTTCATTTTGAATAATGTTCCTTATATCAGGAAAGAAATATTGCTTACACAATGCTTTCCCAAGCAGAAAGTCATTTGCAAAGTGGAGTGGAGGAGGGAGTTGATCAGATTTTCCTTTGTGCGTTAACAGCATGTCATCAGGAATGTCCATTTCTTAGTGGTAGAACAGATTCTTGGACTAAGGAGACATTTTCAAAGGGTCATCAATCTGACCTTTTGCATCACAATAATATTTGGACACAGTAGTGGTCTAATTCATAGCACCTATATCCAAGCCAACTCTTTGCACGGCAGAGAGGGAGAGAGATGTAGCATGGCATTCATGAAAAACAGTATTCTGTGTAGTGTATTAACCAGTGAGCAATGTAGAGAATATAGATGAGTTGAATTTGAAAGAAAGTCCTTTTCTCTACTTTGGATTACATTTCTAAATTCACTAAGCCATAAAAATGTGAGAGGAGATGGTGGTGCCTACGGTCTTCTTTTACCTTTCAGGTGAACTGGTGAAGCATGCAATGGCCTAAATAAGGAAAACAGAAATAAATGCTATCATATAACAATTAAGGAATTCACCTAAATTCTAGTAAGCTATTTTATTTTCAGGCTGTAATCTGTGTCTGACTCACCTCGCTGGGGTCCCTTACCATAATTCTGTAGGGGCAGAGTTACTAACTCTCCTTTATGTCTTTCCCAAAGACTGAGTAATTGTTTGTTTGCCTGTAACTTGATATGAAATAATTTCACCATAGAAAATATCAAAAGTATACTGGTATTTGGGTACTGTTTTGCCTTCCAGGGAGAATTGGCAGCTAAAGACAGGTGCTCTATATCATGGCTGACTACTCTGTTCACTGGGTTTTCAGTGTAAAACAGGTGTGCCGTGACAAAAGGAAGGAATTCAAGGGGAACTACTTACTCTTACTTTAGTTATTTTTGTTTGTTTGGTTTGGCTTGGGGTTTGTTTGTGGAACCTGATTCAAGTTAGAAGAGGAAACAGGCTGTTTGTGGGGGTTTTTTTGTGAGTCCTGGGTACACCATAAGGTTCTGTGTGCTTTGGGAATGTTCATGGCCTGGTAGTTGAGAAACTTCACTGACAGCAAATCTGACACCTAAGGGTTCCCTCCGTATGACATCAGAGACATGATACAAGACCTGTCTCATTGAACTGTGATCTGTACTCAACCCATGACAATCAGAAGAGGGGAGACTGTTGCAAATGCCCATTTAATTTCATTTGTCGAGTTCTGGCTTTAAGAACTACCCCCATGAAAGCGAAGGCTGAGCCTTTGGCGAGTCGTTAAGTCAAGCTTATTCTGTAGAATTTGAGGCCACATACTGGGCAGTACCAATTAGCAACAGCAAATAAGCACTCTTTCCCTTAGGGATTATTTGTTACCAGGTTTGGGGTTGTCATCATCAGATTTTAAAAGGTTTTATATGTTGGGGTTCTTTTTATGAGCAAGTGACCTATTTAAATTATCAGTTATATTGAAACAAAGTGGTCTGTTTCTTATGTAGATCTTCTTTGAATCTCTGATATGGAACACAAAATGGAGAAAATCCTTGTACCATTACTTTTTAAAGTAGAATAACCAATTCCTCACAGAATTCCAGTAATACCTCTAAATTTCCAAACTTTAGTCAATAGACTTAGGAGGATTTTTATTCTCTCTTCTTTTCATCTTCTTTAATGCTCATTGTCCCTAGCTTACCCATGTATTTCTCTGCTTTTGAGCCAATATTTGAAAAAACTTCAACTTTTAGCTTTGAAAAGTTTCTTGTAAGAATTTTTTACCAGCTCTGGAATTCAGTTCTGCAGGGACCTTGAGATTTTATTTCATTTTGAATAAAGTATCAAGAATGAACATACGAGTTTGCCAGAAACCCTGAATCAAATTTATTTTTAATTAAAAATATTGATTTTGGATGGAAGATGAGGAGGAAGTATTTAAAGAAGAGAAAAACCATATTCCTTCTTGAAAAATACTCTTTAAAGCATAAGAAATTGTCTGAAATTAAACAGATGGGATCAAAATTTCAAGGAGCAGATTTTGATCTAAGGGATCATGAAATATTTAGAGAAATCTTACAAGAAATAATATTGAAGCACTGATCATATTTAACAGAAGTGAATAAGCCATATTACCCACATATTTTCTTGAAATATTATTAAGGGGATATGAGCACTTTGTATGTTTTGGTGGTCTGGATATGAATAAGGATTAACACAGCAAGACATCCTCTTGGAAGCTGAAATAGCAAAAATGTTAGGGGCTGTCCTTTCTTTCATTAGTTGCCATTGATAGTAGGATATGAATCTGAACTGGATTATATTTGCAGCTTCTTGGGATTCTACTGGGATTTTTCCCAGAGCTGATAAACCTGACATGTTATAACAGTTATGAGTGTGGCACACATCAATGTACAGTCACAGAAGAGCTTTCTTCTGGTTTCTCCTGTGCGTCACATGTCAGTCTAAAGGCACAATACTCCAATAGGCCAAGAGCACCCTGTACAAGCCTGCATTTCTTGCAGAGAGATTGCATGCAGCCACATGCAATATGGCTGCCTGCTTGGTGCCCATGACCCAAGCTTTTCTCCTCTCTTTTCTCTTTTGTTTCTGAAAAGAATCAATTCCCCCTCTTCCCATTTCATTTGGCAAAACTTGGGAAGATAGAATTTCTCCCTCTACGTTTTTGTATACCTTAGGGAGGCTTCGCTTTCTGTGTTTTTAAAATTCAAAAATTCTGTACTTCCCCTGCTTTGGGTTTGGAAACTCATTTCAGATTTCCTCAGTAAAAAGAACCATGAACTACTGCAGAGGGTATTTCTGCTTTGGTTATGTCAATATATTTTAACAGCAGCAAGCCTGTCAAAATATGTTTAAGAACCAATAGCACTTTTGAAAGCTAAGTGAGGTTCTTTTTAAAGCTTCTTTTCTGTGGAAAATGTGGAACTTTTTACACACACAAACAATACCATTGGGGAGACATAAAATCTTAAAGCATTATTGAATATGAGCACCAGCTGCCCCTGTCCTCAGCCATGCCCTGAATCTCATTTGTGTTATGCTTCTAGTCTTCAGCATCGTGTCTGTAAGGGAGATTTTCCTTAAAGACCTTGACTTGTTTTCAGTGCAGTTCCAGAAGATGCAAGGACAAGAAGGAAAAGATAACACCATGTGAAGCAGAATTTTCTTTTGAGTGCATTGCCTGGAGGCAGATATTTGTTACGTCACCGCTTGTCCCTCTCCCCTCCTCACTCCAAATAGTTCTTCCCTGTGGCTCCTGCTATATTGGTACACAATCCTATGAAGATATCCCAGGAAGAAAAAGGTGCTGCTTTCTCAACTTGAGCACAGATTTTTGCATTATTGTTTGATCCTGGTCTTCCTACTCAGTCTGAGAAGAGCTTGATCCTGCACCCATTCAAGACAGTGACAAATCCTCCACAGACTTTAGTGGTTCAGAAAAAGTTTTATTAATCTTTTCTCTGGGAGTCCTCCGGTCTTGCAAAACTACTTAAAACTAGATCCATCTTTGCCTTGTCTGGAGGGGTGACGGAAAAAGATGTCTTGATGGGACTGATCTTTCTGGAATTTTAATCGAAGTGCAGTATGGTAATAGTGAGATATATGTTATGTGCGTGTGTATCTAAATATCATATGCACAGGAAATACAGCACAGATTAAGATGCATGGCATAAATCATACACATAACATATATTCAAATACACACATGTATACACACATACATACTCTACAAATGCATATGCATTTTTCATACGTGCATGATGCTGACTGTGTGCTATTCTGTAATTACTGTCCATTTGCAATCGGCCAAAATGTGATCCTTTAAGGTTATGGCTCCCTTTGCAAGTGGAAAGCTGCTAGCTGTGGTGAATAGCTAAGTTCTAATTTGGCAGTGGCGTTCATTTCTACTTCAAAACCCTCCCTCGCACACATATGAATTTCCAGAATGTTTTTTTCTTCCTCTGTTTCATTGTAGTTGCTACCCTAAGCTATTTGGTAATACTGCAGCACTGAAGAGAGCAGCTGTTTCAGAAATGTCTTATTTAAAGACAGCTCGGTATCACAAATAAAGAGGAGCAAAGAAGGGAAGCAGACGGTGTGGGTTGCTCATTCTGGAGAAGACAGGAAGGAAACATAAATAAAAACATTCATTATAAGCCTACATGTATAAATTATCTGGCTTTATCACAGCCAGTTGTGCCTAGAAGTAGGAAGACACCGGTTTATGCTTTGCAGAGATTTGAATGTAAGGTCTGGTAGGAACAACATCTCTCATATCAAGTTTTTCTAATGTGCATTTAGACTACACCCCAGAATTTGTGATTATCAGACATGTACAATGATTACTTTGGACCAGTGCGCAAAAATACCCATGGACCACTGCCTGGAATCTCCCAGAAATGTGCTCGGTTTTGGTTCTTTTTTTTTTTTTTTTATTTTGTAATGTCCCTTTTGGACTGCACTTCCTCTCTTTTGCCCCTAACCCCAGAGTTCTTTCAAAACTTAGCTCTTCTCTTTCTACCATATTTTCATTTGATTCATTTATGGATCTGATCCAGAGACTGTTAATTCCACAGAAAAAACTACATTGGCTTCAACAGACCCCTAGGATCAGGTCCCAATAGACATTTAAGAAAGGTGTTAAAGAAATTGCTCTGAGGCTTAAAACCCATTAGGCATCCATGAAGCAGGTATAGTGGTGAGGGGTTTTTTGTCTGCTCTATTCTGATTAATATGCCTTTCACTTCCTAATCTGCTTTATTTCATCAGATGTTAATTCTGAAGGACATTATAACTCAGTTACAGCATTCCTTCTTAATTATTTTGCATTATCTATGATGTGTGAACAGTCGTGAAACATGTGGGTTTTAGGGATTAATAGCTTTTTCCTCTTTTCTGCCTTCTGTTTCAAAACGTGAAGGAAGAAAGTGTGCAATTTCCAGGCCCCTGCCAGAGTATCCTCGAGGTAAAGAAGGCAGCACTGCCAGCACCCCCTGCATTGGTGTTAGGAAGTTCTGCCTTGCACGGCTTAAGCAGGCAGCATGGCAATTGCTGACAAGGCTGCTCTGATGATCCCATTAATCTACCCCTAAGGGATCCACAGCAATTATAGCAGCTAGTGAGGCTCAGATGGAAAACCCCATAGACAAGGGAAAAGGGAGAGGCAGCAGGCATTTTCAGGACTGGATACGAGCTGTGCTGTAAATGTTCCTCCACCTGCAGTTTCAGCTGAGAGTGCTTGGTGCTGAGTCTGCAGTTGCACGGAGTGGTCTCTTTACATATTGTGTGGGATCTGATAAATTTTTGTAGGATATTTTCCAGCTGTGCTCTCATCACGTTGATTTAATGGCCCTTAAGAGAAACCATAAAAGTGCTTTCTGGTTAGTGGGCCCCAGCTGGTCCTCATAGCATTGCATAATACAGCAGGCTAAGTTAACTATAGATTAATGATTATGAAATGTCTTGCTTAACCATATAATTTTTCAAACATACGAGGCATTGGATAAAATGCGGTTCACTGAGGTAACAAGATGACTACATTCATGAAGGAAAAAGTCTTAAGAGGTGAGGTATATTTTAATTCAACCAAGATAAGATTTTCCGCAGGCCAACCATGTCTCCGGCCAGACATTTCGTGATATATGGGGAGTCATATGTGTACACATGCATAATTGTGTGCCTCTCTTCATATGTGTGTTTTCCCTTTAGGAATGAAGGGTGATGGCTCACTGCTGGAATCCTTTCTCTGCTTTCATTACCAGGCAACAGTGCAAAGAGCCAAGAGTATAATTTGCGGATTATCAGGCTCTCTGGTGAGGCTAACATTGCAAGGCTGCATGAAACTGCGGTCCCCTACATCACTGTGTCATATGAGCCCCTGCTCTCTTACCAGCACTGGGGCAGTTGAGCAACTTGGAACTGGTGAAGCCTTAAGGTCTCACCCTGCTCCCACCAAACTCAGTGGCCACAGCTTTCTTGACTCAGGTGGGGACCACGCTTGGGGAAGCATGACCTATGGGATGCTGCTCTACCAAGAGGCTCATTTACAGAGCTTCACAAGAGCTCTAGGCCCTCTGTGGTTCCTGATCACCATAAAGGGATAATATGAGTAAAGGAAATTGTAAAAACAAGCGAGGGTATGGTGGTTTGCTTTTGTGTAAGTAAGCCAAAAAAATTATTTACAGGAAAGCTAAAGTACCATTCGCAGACAATTGAGGAAAATCCATATGATAGTAAGGGGAAAGACACTGTCTAAAAAATAGACCTGATGAGACCCTGGATTGCTTCTATCCCTCTGCTTCATCTACCATCACAGAACTTCAATGGCTGTTAAAGTTACATGTGCTTTTCTCATACTACAGGCAAACTAGAAAATTAAATATATTAAAAAAATATATTAAATATATAAAATAGATTGTGAAAAATCAATAGCAATTCCACTTGCAGGCATAAAATCACAGTTACCCAAAGCTGCCTCTGGTTCCCTATAAGGTAAGAAAGCCTAAATTTGACATGTAATACCCTGAAATCAGGTGCACATTAATTTTGTGCCCTTTTTCCCTAGACATGATGCAGCCTGCAAGAGTTTTGATGGGGTGTAGTCCAAGCACCTTATTTTTTCAGGTGATGCTGAACATTTAAGGCAATATAAATAATGTAAGACGAGAAATGGTCAGCAATAGTAAGCAAGCTAAATTAAAGGTGGGTATTAAAAGCTAAAAGCATAGAATTTTTTGTGGGTTTTTTTTTCAAAGGCTGTTAAAATGCAAATGAGAAAGCTCCTTTCTAAGTACCTGCAGCTCAGCAGATGTGTGTCCAAAGTTGGAACACTCTGCTGTAGATTTAGTGGCTATTGTCAATCACCTGTTATGACAATGTGGAACATTCAAAGCAACTGAACCATGAGGTTTTCTTCTTGGATCTGCCAAATCTGGGTACTGAGGACATGCAACATGTCATTTGTAGGAAATATCTTTAAGGCTGACTGCCTAGATCAGGACATGAAATGATCACTCCTGAGGTTTTTTTAGAAAGCTTTTCAGTATACACCTTAGCCCATCTAATGAAGAAAAAGCAGCACTAGAAATCTAGCTGCTTTTGATTTTTAATGCATAATTGGCCATGTTTTTAATTTTAATCAGGAAGTAATTTCATTTTTTTGAAGATGCAGCATAAAAAAATAAATATTTTCCTGTCTTTATATAGAGTTTTTATAGCTNCCATTTTCCTTTTTATATAGAGTTCCTTTCCTCTTTATATAGAGTTTTTATAGCTAACAACTAATGGAGATATAGAAGAATTAATTATTGTTGTATTCTCCAGTTGTTTGTGTCATCAGAATTTGTACTTCTGCCAGGTAAATTTTCCACTGCTTAAAGTAGAGACAGGGTGTGTATTTCAAGAGCTACACTTTGTCAGCAGCTGGATTTTCATGTTGAGTTACTTGAGCCTGAATTCATTTCAGATAATGCAGAATAATTTTGGTCTTTTAGGACTGAGCTGGCTGCAAAAGGAAGTACATGGCTTCCACACCTTTCCTTATGTTTACCTACAAAGCAGCAGCCTCTTTTACGTGCTTGAGGGAAAAACCAATTGTTTCCTGCCTTGGAACAGGAAACCACAGTCTGTTCTTTCTGGCTGGTCCACTGTGACTGAGCATATTCCATCAACAGCTTCTGCTGATGGTAACAGGGAACAGAGTTTACTCTGTATTTCTTCCTAATGAAGTTAAAACACAATTTAAATTACAAGAGGTGCAGTGACTAGTACAGAACCTCTTGAGACATGGCAAATTCAAAGACTGATTTTCAACCTCATCTGGATGCTTCAGGGATAAATATGGCCCAGTGACACTCTGGGATGGGCTTCCGAACCAGATGCAGATAAAGGGGCATTTAGGAAATCTGTTTGTATATTCACTTTGTGCAAGTATTTAATGAACATAAACAGAACCTCCGTAGACATTGTAGGTGTGTGTAACAGCAAGGGAAGATTGAAATGGAGATATGGAAGTGAAAGGAGTCTCTTGAATTGTTTTATCTTGCTCATATAGGCCCATATGCAGAAGCACTTCTCTCTCTGTAGTCTGAAGCAAGCTTTTTAATGTCTGCTTAACTGCCTGGTGTTTGCCTATCTTGTGAAGGGTTACACTTGGGCAGTACAAGGGAAGCATTGACTGAAGCAGCAGCTGAGATAAAGTACAGAACCATTTCACAGACACAGTAAAACCTGCTGTATGAGAACTCATCAGAAACTAGTTTTCAGACTATACCTATTGTTTCGTACCTGTGATGCCCAACTTCTTTTCTGTGATCTCTTTCTGTCTAACTTCTCTATGTTTTATGTTTGAATCAGAGAGTAAAATATCCTAATGATGACGTGAATTAGAATAAAAGCTTCAGGTTGCCTCGGAAAAAACCTTCTTTGTTAAAAACTTACAGTGAATCGCTAGAGCTATGAAGAAGTGTTTAGCTATTGTGTGCAGAATATAAGAAAAATTCCTTTGTGAAAAGAATTGCACATTATTATTATGAGTTAAAAAATATGAAACAAGAGTGAATAATCAGAAGAAGGTTTGTCTCATTTGGCATTTTTACATGACTTTTCTTTGGGTTGATCATTGCATCTGGTTAGGAGATCATGTGCAATGTGATGTGTAGAGTCAAGCTTCTGAGTCCCTAGGACAAATAAAAGATATTTGAGTCTGGGACTGGAGAAACACAGAAACCACCTTGCAGAAGGGCAGTGAGATCTAGAGCAGGGACTCATGGTAAAGGGCCTACTCTGTTTCACTACTGCATCATGACAAAGTCTACCAGAAGTCCTTGCAAAATGGACTTGTGCAGATTAAGTTAGATCAAGAGTTGTGCTGATTGCATTGTGATGAATTTCATGCAATCAGATATGTTAGGAAACAACAGTGAATCTTTACATGCCAAAAAAGCAGCCCAAGCATTTCAAGAAGGAAATACTTTCTGGAGGAATATGACTGCAGACTATAATTTTGTGCCATGGACATTGAATGGTTGCATAAATGCTTGTCTTTGTAATTTAATGCTACAGTGATGCTTTTAAAATTTGATCATAACAATATATACTGAATTGTTCTGAGAAAAGAAGGAATTCATACACAGCTACAGCAGTCTGATTAGGAGACCACATTAACAGGGTAATTTGGAGAGAGACCAAAAAGCTGATCTACTGAAAAACATCTTTTTAATTAAATCAACTTGATTATAAATACGTGTAATATTGTACCTGTAAAGAAGGCTCAAAACTAGAAAAGAGAAAGAAGGTAAGGATTAAATACTTAATTGGGAGCCAGGAATGTGGTGTGTCTCAGCAGAACCATTACACCTTGTCTATGGAAACCTGCAAACATTTAAAACTTGTTTACTTTGTGAAGAGCAATCGAATCATGTTGTAAGTCCACCAAGAAACTCTGTTTTGGCTTATAAATATAATACTATGAGTGGGGAAATCCCCTAACTCACTAATATGTTCATAACTTTTCCACACTCTTTGGGCAAAGAAAGCCATCCAAATCCACGTTGCTTTGTAGTGTTTCAAGATGACTTTTTTTTATAGTATGGGATGGACTCAATTGGCAAGAGGATACCTTAACCTCAGTCTGAAAGTGAACAATAAGTGCTACTGTACTAGTAATGTAGCACCTGATTCTGTATCAAAAATGTAGTCAGAGGATTTCTGAAGTCATCAGCATGGCCACAGACCACTAAAAGAATGTCCTAACCGTGCTAATTAAGACTACATTTAGTCTAAACCCTGTTGGGCTGTGTGCCAAATTTAACTTGCCCTTGGGTCAGGAAGAAATAAGTTCTTCTGAAGATGAATCATTCTGAGGAGATATTTTACTGATAGTCAAGACCTTCATTACCAGGAGATCAGTTCATTTAGTCTTAAGATTTATGAAAGCAATCTCTTCTATCATCGTGTCCAAGCTGGATGTCACATGATCAAATGTGTGCATGACTGGCATTAACGATATTAAAAAGATTGAGATGACTCCTAAGCTAAAGATTTTGGAAGCAAATGCTTACATATTTTTCAGCTCCATGTTTATTTAAAGCACTTCTGTTCTATTAGAATTCCACTGTCAGAAGGAATGGAATGAATAGTGAGGGGTCTTTCTCTATGCGCTATATCAATTCAAGATCAAGCAGTCTAATGATAATTAAAGGCTAAAAGGTAATATAAGAGAAAGCTCCCAATAATTATCCTATCACTTTTAGTTGGTTTCCAGAATCCAAAAATTCACACTGAGCAGTACAGAAAAAAGAGCTCCAGCATCTGTTTTGTTTCAAGGACATCCAACACCAGTGAAATTTGTTGGGATTTGTAGATTTACCATTGTGCCAGCCTTTATATTAACAGAGGTTTGGAAAATTAATTTTCACCCTGAAAAACAGACTGGTTCCATTTTTATCAGTAAAACATATTACTTTTTAGTACAGAAAACACTATAAAATGGATGGTTGGGCTAAAGTCTTTTCAGTAACAGAGAGAATGATATAATCATGAGAGAAGGCAGCTTCATTATAGTGTCAGCCTTTAATGATTGGTCAATTTGATATACTGTCAAGCTCCTCTGAAAAAAATTAAAACCTGCTGAATAGGTGAATTTTTTTGTATTAAATATATATATATTTCCTTAGTATTTTAAGAAAGACTTTTCCTATATGACCAGCCACAATGTTTTCTTAGATCAAAACCACAATCCTTCTGTATTTAAGCTGTCCGTACTTCCCAGAGATATGCTATCTCATACAACAAGAAGAAGTATGGCTAACTCTTAAAACAAGAAGAAGCATGACTATAAGCAAAATGTACACGTAATGACACACCTGATTACATGTGCCTCTGAGAAACTACTTGCCAAATGGATGGACTTACTGCAAAAACAGCTCTGGTAACAAATATCAATTATTTAGCTTTCTACAGAAGACTTTTTGATGCTTAGTCTTTTTGAAAATGTAACTCAAATGAAAGTGTAAGACTTGTGGAATACAGGAAAAATGTCCTGGCTCAAAATCATTAATTAAATTTTAATTTATCTTGGAGAGTTAATTTTATACTTTTGCAGATATAACAAAAGAAATAATGTAATGAAAACCATGATGATTCAGTGTTTCAGTGGTGTTCAGCAAAGTCATTAGAAACTGAAACTTTGTCCAAATTAATCAATTTAGATGAAGTTTTAGCACATTTCATTAAAACATACTTAACCAGGCCTGTTTTACCTAGTTCTAGATATCACTAGGTATTAATAGATTCAGATTTTTTGTAGTTAATTTTGTATATAAGATCTCTATAACCTATGAAATCAAAAGGCAACACAAGCACAATTTAATATAGATTTTCTTCTGTACTAATAGTAACACAGTGTAAGGACTCAGAAGCTGCATGAATGTATGAGCTAATGCAGCCAAATGGATTTGCTGAACATGCACTTTATTAATGTTTACAAAATATCTTGTACTTAAGTTTTGGCTAAACATTCTTCCAATGATTTTTTTTTCTCTCTCTCTGTGTGTGTGTGTGTGTGTGTGTGTGTGTGTGTATAAAGCAGTACAAATAATCCAAAAAGCAAATATTACAATCAATTTTTCAAGTCTTGCAGATAAGAGGCATAATCTCAAAGTGACTCTAGTGATTATTTCTATTAAAAGGTTTCACATTAAAATACTTTGCATAATGTAAACCAGATTGGCTTGGCTGAAGCCGGATTTTCAAGCAGTTTTAGAGAGCTATTGTTAACAGAAATGATCACTTTGTTAAGCTAGCGGCAATTGTATGCAAGTTCTGGAGTATGCCACAGACTTACTATTTGTGGTAAAATTGTGGCAACTTTCTTAACAAGACTGACGGAAAGTTGCCAGTAGCAGGAATTGCTGGTAACCTCAAAACCGCAGCTGTGGTTATCCTCTCAGATTACTGAGAAATTATAGCAGAGTTTGTAACAAAATTTTATCTTATTATATTGAGAGAGAAAGTGGGAGAATGGACACTAAGTGCAGAGGCAAAGAAAAATACCAATATTGAGCGATGCTCTTTCAACTTGGTGAAGACAAAATGGCAGCCATCTCAAGGGCTGTCAAGCTTATTAATTATGACTAATTTTAAACTGCTGCTTTGATCTGTCAGAATATTGTAACCCAGCTTCCTTTCAAAGGAGCTGGAACGATGTTTGGCCTCTCGTAAGGATGCAGCTGATGACCATGGTTGAGCTTTCAAAAGCCTTCATCAGTCAGGAGGCTCTCCTCATGACCTCTCACGTCCTGAGCGTGCACTGGTATCTCTGCTCCAGTCAGCTACGTGCAGGGATGTATGGATGCCCAGTGTCTGAGTTGGTTGATGGCAAACTGGAGCAGAAACCTAGAACGACGAGGAACAGCTGTAAGCTCTCCATCCAGTCCTAAGCATTCAAATACTGTCACTGCAGCCACAGCAAGTTAAGCTCTGAGTGCCTCTTAAGGACTTCCCTGCAGACTTGAAAAGCCTGACTTTAGCAGCGGTTCAGTTTCATGTTTTCTATCAAACCTGGTCAATCCCCTGGATCTCAGTTCTCTTCAGGGTTTTTCTTGCACATCATGAATAAGGTTTCATGAGTATAAGAGAGTTGACTGAGAGCAGTGAACATAAATCTAATAGAGCCCTGAAGTAATTGGTTTACTGAGGAATGAACACCAAGTGACTTGGAGAGAGAATGAGCATAAGAAAACCAAGAAAAACAAACAATTAACAGTGTTTATATTAGATTACACACGTCAATTTCATTTTCTTATAATATGTTCAACATTTAACCCCACCATTTCTTTGTAGTGCAGTTATCTTTAAGCATGGCATCCATGAAATTCCTAAAATAAAGATATCAAGGTTTTCTTTATTAAATGTTTTAAATTCATATGTTTGATTTAATTTCACACATGGCTGAAGCTAATTTTTACTGGGATTCCAAAAAATGGAGGCAGCCCATGTTTTTTAACACTGGTATGTCTTCTGCAGGAAAAATTTGCAAATTTGGAATGTCTTGGTACAACAATACAAAACTATGGAAAGCCTGTAACTTAGTATACATGTATATATAGCATCATTTTCAGTATGTGTACAGGAAGAAACAAGCAGAAAAACTTGAAGAGGTGAATCTGGGTGAACTCCCATGAGGACATCTCTGCTTGCAGGTTGGGAACTGGTAAAAAAATAGTTTTGAGACCTCTTGCACTGAAAGACATGTGAAATAATATTTTCTACTACCAGCTAGTTTGAGTAGATGATTGGGTCAAAAGATGTATCTGATATAGAGATCTAGTCAAATGTTTCCAGGAGCTTCATTTAATAATAGCTAATGTCTCAGGAGCTCTGTTGAACAGAAATAGCTGGATTCATAGTATCAGGACTTGATTTGCCTACCCACTGTAAAATCAGGCATTGACCTTGATGCTTCTTGTCTACATTTATATGCTATTCCTAGAAATTCATAATTTCTTGACAATGCTGTAAAGTTTGATGCCAATAGCTAATACAAATCTACTCTCTTTCAATTCTTCCAGGTCTTCTAGATTGTAAACCTACCCTCTAGTTCTACTAGAACAATGTTACCACACTAAATCTTCTGTGAAAGTCATTGTTTGAAGTTGTTTTTCAACAACTTAATGGGATGATATTTCACTGAACAATGTTGAGGAACTAAAGACAGGTATTTTTGTGAAAGTATACAGATTTAAAACTTACGTTTGGTCTATGAGAATTCATTCAGTCCATGACTTGATTCTTCATCTCAATGGCCAAAATGGAAACTAAGGTTATGTTTTTTCAGAATTTTTACCTGTTGTTGCTCTTTTTCTTACTTTATAACTGAGAATGAGAGTATGGAGATGCTTTTTCTTTGCACTTGAGTCAGAACAGGAATGTTAAACCAAAGCTGAGTACCCCCTAACTACTCAGATATTGGGAATTCTGGGGTGGTTTGAAGCAAATAAACTTTAATGGGGACAGAAAGGACAAGATGAATGATTTGTTCAAAAGTGAATGAGTGCCCTCTCCAGGAAGACAGGATGTTCAAAATGCTCCTCATATACAGAGGGCCCAAATTATGGGCTATATGCCATCATTTTCTTCTCTGGCTGGTTTGCTTTTTGTTGGTGGGTTGTTTTGGGTTTTTTAATGGAATATTTTTGAACGTGCTTCTTGAATCTAAGCCAGAAAACCAAAACACTTCTTTTTGGAAATGTTGAAGTGAACTGTTTTGAAATTTCTGCATTTCTTTCTTATTAATCAGAAACTTATTTCTCTGTCCTGAATTTAACTATAATTTACAAAAAAATCTTTAGTTCAAAAAGAGCTACCATTTTTGGTGAATAAAAACAAGGTGGGAGTACACGAGTCCTTCCCAGTCTTCCCCACAGCCTCACACAGATGGACCAGCCATATGTATCCTTGCCATATAGCACTACTACTGCAATACAAGTTAGTGGTATTTGACTCTGGCCATAAAAAGAGAAGAGTTCCTTACGTATTTCAGATATTCAGGTGAAATTAGTGGCTCTTTGCTCTGCAGGGTCTCTGGGATAAGTCCTGATTCAAGATGGGAGAATCATAAACTGTCTTAAGATGCTGAAACCTTTCTACTATGCCTAAATGCCATCAAAAGAGCAGGTAAGTGGGACAGGGCTTAATTGTCTCTGACTCTGAGTGACTTAAAAGTACTTTACTTCCTTGTGTGGTGGTCTGTTTGTGAGAGAGGCAAAAATCTGCAGTGTGTCTTGTACTGGGAATCTTAAAGAGGATTAACAAGTATCTGACTGGCTTTGACAGTCCTGCAGGGAAAACATCACTGAAAGAAGTACGGATGTTGTGATTTTTTCCACTCATTCTGTGAACATAGAGAGTGCAAATGCTAGAAGGGTGTCTGCAAATCACACAAAATGAGGAGCCATCAAATCTTTTCCATGGAAGGGCTGGGCTCTAGCTCTGCCACAGGCTCTCATAAGTCAGGGCAAGACTATGGCCCTGAGTTCTTAGCCTTGTGCCTGCAGCTGTTCCAAAGAGGACAAGATTTTTCAGCCCTGCAAGCATCGTGGCTTCTTCCAAATGCCCACATCAGATTCAGCTGCGCTGGTGGGAGAGACATGTCTTTTTCAGGGTGAAAGCAGCTGTGGTGTCCATTCCTTTGTGGAAACAGTGGCAGGATGGGCAGAGGTAACCCTCAGGGCTTGCACACGGGTGTATTGCAGCTTACCAGATCAGCTTACCAGTTCGACTATGCATTGCTCAAAGCCTCACTGTAGACAGATTTTTCCCTTTATTTTTGTGGAAATTTGTTTTAAAATGTATTTGCACTCAAGTTAAGACTTTTTCTGCCAAGCTTTGCCCAGAAAACATATTTGCAGCCAAGTTATAAACCCCTCCAAGTAAGGGTACACAGAGTAGCAATGGAGAGAGCCTAAAGCATAATGGCACCAGTTAGCTCCCTGAGAATGCCACCTTTATGATCTGTTATCTTCCTTTGCCAGCTTCAGTTTGACATTTCATGAGAGCTCGGCTGGGCAATTCATTTTAAGCTTAGTTTTGGACTTAGTTATCAAAATAGGACAGTAAAGTTCTCAAACATGCTCTATGTTCTTGGAAAACATTGCAGAAAGACAAATATTTCACTTGGACTGAAAGGAGATATAAATCTCACATAGAATGCCTGTCAGCAAATCTAGCTAATATGCTAATTGTCTGAGGAGTGGACTGATGGGATATCCTATCTTAAGACCTTAATGTGGAAAAATCCGTATCTGTCTTACACTGTGAATGTCATCTTAGCAAGATTCATATACCCACTGAAATGTTTGTCTAATCACAGAAACAGTTTTGGTATTTATTTATTTATTTTTCAAGCACCGATTTATTATCTGTATCTGTAAGTTTGGCCACAGAGTATTCAGAAACTGAGTACTGACTGGGGTTAGCATGGGGACCATTAAATATTTTTGAGCATATTGTTTTAACTGATGAGAGCTTGCTAGCAGAAGCAGTATTTATCTAGTGATTACAAGGCCAGTACTAAGGCACGGAGAATTCTGCAGTCCTGTTTCCATGGATTATAAAAATGCATCCTAAGGGATGTAATGATCAGAGCTTAATAAGTCCCTGCTGGTGTAGCTGGAAGCAAGGACTCCAGCAAAGGCTGTGGGATAGGCAGCACGTGCAGGTTAGCTCAGAGGAGATGCTCTTACTCTTCCTGGGTACACCCAGCCTGTTTCCAGCCAGACAGCTGCTGCTCTCTGAGTGCTGCAGAACTGGCTGTGTTTTCACCCCTGAGAACTCACCTGAGATACACATAAACAGAACGTGACTGACCTTCAAACCATGTACAGGGGCCCACGAGAGACCCTGCTGACAGCATGTCCTCTCAGGAGGTGACTTAGACAGAGGCGGTTAGGGCAATGCAAATCATAAAAGACGCATTTTTAAAATTCTGTAGTGGTGTCAGCACGGCACTCACCAGAGACTGGAGAGAAGATGGCTGGGAGCTGAAGAGCTAGCTATCCTGTCAGCAGTGCACCATATTTTTCAGTCAGTCACTTCATGTCAATTTTCACAGAATAACAAAAAATTCTGAGTTGGAAAGGCCTCACAAGGATCATTGAATTCAACTCTAAATGAGTGGCCCATACAGGGATCAAATCCACAACCTTGGTGTTATTAGCACCATGCTCAATCAACTAAGCTAAGGCATTCTGGCTACAATTTAGAAGTTTTCAAGATACAGTCAGCACAAAATATGGAAAGAATGGCACGCCACTAGCATGCCCAGCACTTCAGAAGCATCTTGTGTTGCAGAAATTCCCAGGTGTCTTGTTTGCATCTGTCTCCCTTCAAGGACTGCACACCAAACAGTGTTTGGAGAATAAATGCCCAGGATCAGTGTGCTATCGTTGTACACTCCCCACAGGTAGCTGTATTTTCGCTGTGATTTCTTCTGATGGAGAGAAATCTGCATACAAAATTCAGATTTCTCCCAAAGCATTGTGGAGAGGACCACTTTGCTTAAGGAAATGGCTTTCAGAGCTCCTAAGCAGTGCAAAACTGAAGGTAAGCTAAACGCTACAGAGGCACAATTCTCTTTTTCTGTGAGGTTTTTAGGTCACTGGTGCCAAACAAACATCGCCAAAGTCTACTCTTTTTGCCCTTTGTCAATCCCACTGATTTTACAGCAATAATTTCCAAACTGAAGTAATTCAAAGTAACCATTCTTCTTGCTGGCTTCAGCATTGCTGTGTTAGCGTCTCTCAAACTTGTATTTCCATGAAAACTGACTGCACACCTGAAGAAGAACCTGGAAATAAAATGTGGGAAGTCTAGTAGCTACAGGATAATTACTGTACTGTATATTTTGCACAGCTGTGATTTAGTTATTGACTGGACAATTCCTTGTAACATCCATTTTAATAACGGGGGAAAAGGGTTCTTTACTACTTCATCTGTAGCACAATGGACAATTTTTTTGGCTCTGTGGACATGATAATTAGCTATAGCAATATTACTATGATGGGTTTTTTTCACAGCTCCATGAAATTTTAAGAATTTGTCCATCTCTCAGAAAGAAATTCCTTTATCTGATCAACCTTACTAATGTCTCTAAACTTAAGAAATTTTTTTGAAGTCGGGAGGTTTTTGTCTGAGGATATACAGAATATATTATCAATTGTTTTTGCATTTATAAAACATATGTTTTCAGGGTATTTTTTCAATAGTTCAATGGGTCTACTTCAGTGAGAAACAGAAAACTCTACATCTGAAAAACAGACACCCTTCCCAAGCCACTGCTGTGACCATTTTTGTGTTAGATTGGCAGAGAAATAGAAGGAGGCGTTTCCTTTAACTGTGGTGGAAAACTCTTTGGTTGTGTCACGTACAAGTACTTTCAATGTAGAAAGATAATGCATTCTGAAAGTTTTAGGTTTTGTTTTGTTTTTGTGAAGAAAGTAATATAGGGTTGTATATGAGACTTGCAGCCTAATTAGAATTTGTATTAAAGTAAATTAAAATAAATGTAGATGTCCTGCAGGACTGTCATGTGCATTATATCTATTTCTTCTAAGTAGCCACCACAACTACCAGAGCAGACAGTAGATGTCAAATCCTTTTGTTGCTGCCTTTCTTTCCAGAACAACAATAGCAATGCGGAAACAGCACATGGTTTTTTCTAAAGTTATATTAGACATATCTGATCTTCATGTTTGCAGTAATCTGACTTTGGCAGGCTTTTAAAAGACGGCTTAGGGAGTATTACATTAGACAGTGGTGCTAGGCAGCCAAACTTATGATATTTTGCAGTTCCAGAAAAGAAAGTTCAACACAGCCAAGATCTGAACAGAACAGATATTGTATATTAAAACAGGCTGGAAAACCTAAGAGAGAAACATCCAAATGTTGCCCAACAGAGCGATTGAATTGGCAGCTTGCATGGAGCTGAAGATCTAAATCAGATATGCAGAAAATGGGGAGATTGTAATCCCTTTAATAAGGGAAGTATGCCCTGTGGGGGACTACTCCTCCCAGCATGCAACTGCAAAATGTCACAGATCTCAGCCGCCCTTAAGCATTACGGCTGAAAAGCATGCAAAATTGCTTTGACACAAATAATCCTATATACAAAGTGGAGGCCATTGCCTCAGATGCTGCTGGAAAACAAATCTCCTGTCCCTGTCCAAAAGAGGTGGCAGAGATGTGAAATTACGCTGACAAATATTTTTGTCTAGTTGCACACCATTTATAAAGCTGTTTTGAACTCATCGTTGCTATTTGAGTTATGATTCTCTGTAGGAGAAATTTATTGCAAAGGTATTGACATTAGTCAGTAGAGAAAGTAATTTTTATTTTTGGCAGGGAGATCATTGCAGAAAATGGTATATTATAAAAACAAAGACAAATAAAGGAAATGGACAACAGCTACATTTTAAAATGGAAAATAGGCGATGTTTCTAAATAATAAATTGAAAATTAAGGGATGACTCAACAAATACAAAATATTTAGGAGTATAGCTTTTCAAATGAAATTAAAATCCGTCAAAAATGCAAGAAAACTTTGAGCTGTATATCATCCTTTGGCTGAAATATGGTGCTGATGTCCCCTTCCCAGATAACTGCAGGGACAGACACTGACTTCATGTAGTTAGAGATGTCTCATGCGGTGCTGGGCTTCTCCAGATGCCTGTCTGCAAAGGCTTTTTTAGGGGGAGAGATTGTAACTCCACTTTGATACTGAAAATAAGTTTCCTGATTGCTGTTTAGCTGTTCTGCATCAAGTGACTGAATGCACATACATATTCTCAGATAAAATCCATAGTGAGGTTGAGAACATACATAGCAGGGATTTGGCATAAAATCCTTTTATGAGGCAGTTGTGGTACTCCTAAACAAACGTTTTAAGATCAGAAAATCTTATAAAAGGTTAAAAAAAACCAAAATAGAAACATATCTGTTTTCACATGAAAAGCCACCAAACAACCTTACCTCTGCCCCAATGTAATACAATGTATTAGGTATGTAAAAGGCGCCTTATTAATTATAATCTGATCAACGATCAGAGCAAAGCATTCTAATTATTTCCTTCCTGTGTGTCTGGAAAATTAAGTTTACCCTTCTAAGTGTCTACACATAAAATAGACACAGTCATATTAATTTTAACCCA
Organism: Melanocharis versteri; assembly: GCA_013397845.1. Classification (NCBI taxonomy): domain Eukaryota; kingdom Metazoa; phylum Chordata; class Aves; order Passeriformes; family Melanocharitidae; genus Melanocharis; species Melanocharis versteri. Next base: position 114,745 of record VZTG01000038.1, read on the forward strand.
CTTCTGTAAACTTCTTGAGATAATAATGCTATTTTCTTTAATTAATTCTTACAATAACTCCAAAGTATGGTACGCTTTTCCACCAAAACAAAAAAAAGGCAGTAAACACAACACAGCTTTAGTTGCACTCCAGAGCTTCTTTTTGCTGAAGAGCTTCTTTTAAAAATGTCTGTGTTGCCACTTCATAGGAGAATGCTAGAGGTTTTGTAGCAGAAGGCTGCAATATCTAATTTCATATTATTTGACATGCAGTGCTTTTGACTCCTTTATCAGATATTTATCTACCCTTTTAGACTTCTTTGAAGAAGGCAGCAATCAGCAGGTTTGGCTTCAGGTTGGACTGCTGCTAACATTTCTGGAGTCAGTTCCCTGCCCCTTGCATGGTCCCCCGTGCACCCACACACCTCACTGCTTCCCCTGGCAGGTTTTTCCCCAATTCTGCACTCCAGCTTCCGCCAGCCCTTCAGAGCAGAGCTGACTGAAGATTGCTTCCTTTGCTCACTGCTTTGTTAGCACGGAGAGGGAAGCTGCGGTTGGGGTTAAAAGAAACCCTTGGAACAGGTTTCCAAAAAAAGGGGGGGAAAGCCTCCCTCTGCTGAAATGGCTGCCAGCTGAGGAATTTCCTGAGGAATGACAAGGACAGCCATTGTGGCAGCTCCTTGCGTATTGCCTCTACCAGCAACACTGCCAGCTCTGTTGGTAAGGGAAGTTCATGGGGTGACTGAAGCTGGTTTGGGCACCAGTGCTGTGCTGGGTTTATTTTCAGAAAATTGACTCTGTGGGCAGGCAACTTTTATAACTGTCAAGAGACAGGCCATAGACTGAGCCTTTAGTAACCAAACTTCTCCATTTGAGAAAAACAAAGTCACCCTAAGCCATTGTCCAGCAGGTCCTGCAATGCTGAGTCCTTGCAGTTCTCCCGGGTTTTGTGATGTTCATGAGTGGTAAGAAGGATTTTAGAAATATAAAAATAGAAAACTGATCTTCAAAATGTCATTTTTAAGTTATCTAATCTATAATTATGCCTTTCTTTTTGAATCCAGGAACTGGTCAGCTTTTCTCTCTGGGGACATTACGTGAGCAACAGCATCGAGCAGCCACCTCAGGCAGAGCACACATACTCAAGCCAACAAAACTCAAGGGGAGACATTCCACATCACAGGCAGACAACTCTGCTGGTGGTTCTAGATGTACTGTAAAGTTACAGGTAAGTTTCTGCTAAAAACAACCTTTCAAGCAGCCCCCCTTTCCGTCTTTACTGAGAAAAAACCTCGGCAAGACTTTTTTTTCTGACGGTTCCTCCCAGTTCTGGTATGCTCTGTATCATCTAAAGCCTTTAAATGCTCTTCTAAAAGACATACCTACAATCCTATGAAAGCCTCAACTCAGATGCTGTGAAGTTCAGTTGTTTGTCTCTTCTCTGCCATCATATTCCCAGGGTGCTGTAAACTAAATGACTTTGAAGGTAGTGAAGCTCACAGCTCTGAGAAAATAAAAAGATTGTTAGGTCCTATAAAAATTGTAAGGATACAGAGATACAGAGATGCATTTCAAGAGGAGTCTAATTTTTAGCTGGCTATCAAATTCTTGGCCATATATCTGATGGTACTGAGTCCAGCATTAAACACAACAGATATGGCTATTTTAGTCTAAAATAGCCCAAATAAATGTTGATGATAAGAGTATCTCGGTACACCAAATCATCGTTACACCCAAGCTGGAGACTGACTGAAGGGATTCTCTGTGCATTTATGTCACTTAGGCATAGGTACATCCCTCTATAACTAATCACTTAATTTTGGTTAAAGCCAGTACAGTATGAGTTTCCAGGGAAGTGCTGAGTACCAGCTATTTGCTGAAATACTCAGAGGGGCATGCAGCACAAGATAGCTGTGGTTTGTATATTGTTCCAGAATAAGGGTGCTTTCTTGAGAGGGAGCCATAATAAGATTCCGTGAAAGAGAATTCATACTGTAAATATGAAATATTTTGGTCATGAAAAGAAAATCAATTAAATATTTTACCATGGTTCAGTGCAGAGCCTTCCACATGGAATGAAGCTGAGAGAACAGTCAAACCTGTTCTTCCTTCAGATGCAGCAAAGACTGACTTAAACAGACCTTTCTGGAACACCTTTGGTGCTTAAAAACAGGGTGTGAAATCACAATAGTAGCAAATGCAATGACTACATTTCCTTTGACTTTAATGGATGAAATTTTATCTCAAGGAAACTAGTTGATAACCAACAACTTACCTCATTCATCTGCCTAAAAAAGAAAAAATGTTCCCCCATATATCATTATTATCAATCTGAAAAAAAGCACCACATATGCAGGCAAAGCTCTGAAGTAGGTTATCCTCTTGATAGCACTGAAGGCAAATTTCTCTTTCCACAGCAATCCAGCAGAAATCTTGCCAATGCCACCTTTCCTGCTTATGGAGATAATAGTAATGAATGAAAGGTCTATCATGACCATATAATAGTTTAAAATACAGCTTTGTCTCTCTTGACATCTGCATAGACTAAATGAGTTGTTGAAGGATTTGAGCAGTTTTACAGAGTATATTAAGTTTCAGGACTCACACACAAAAAAATATTCATTTGGTTACATGCTGGAAATCCAGAGCCAACAATAACTTTGAGATGTATTAAAAGCAGGCCACTGTTTTAATGGGAAAATATTTTTATGCTGTGAGCAGTAATGACTTTTTTATAAGTCTTGTAAAAACTCAAAGAAGAGCAGTGAAGATTCTTGGGATGGATGAATTTTGCTGCTCTTGAGTCAATCAGTATAATAAAATATTTGTTTTGAAATGGACACAGCACCTGTTTCATTTACTAGCAGGAAAACTAGAACTTTATTTACTATTTTAGTTGTAGAAAGAGGCTATAAAAACTAAAGATGAGCAGGTGTTAACTGATGCTCTGTGACATGCTACTTGTGGGTATCCTGAAATTGTCCATTTCTAATAGAACCATCAGCTACCTGGCAAGATTTTGCTAATACAGCAAATTACTACTACAGATTATATTTCACTCAGTCTGTCACACTGCATTAGGTTTCCATTGTAGAGTCTCTCTTGGAACTGCCCTTTTGTCTGGATTTCTCCTGATATACAACAGAGTTTCCAACCACACTGAGACAGGAGTTTTGGTGCATGGTTTTGTTCAGACAAACTGTTACACTCCCAGTGTGCCTGTGAGTAGGTTCCCTTCCCATCCTGTTCAGCTGAGCTGGGTGATGGAGATTTGTGCCCACTACTGAACCACTTACTGAAAATACCATCACAAACATCCTAGGCTGGTCTCTGCTCTCAATTCCAAACCCAGTTTTTCAAAATGACAGGAAAGGAAAGGAAAGGGAAAGGAAAGGAAAGGAAAGGAAAGGAAAGGAAAGGAAAGGAAAGGAAAGGAAAGGAAAGGAAAGGAAAGGAAAGGAAAGGAAAGGACCTATATTTTGGCAGGGGATTTGACTAATTACTGTTTTTACCTTAGCGTCTTGCACTCAAGGCATTTTGTTTTCTCATTTCTATCAGAACTTGACCATTCAGTATTGCAATATATTCCTGTTTGGAGACAGTTGTTTCATTACTTTGCTTTCTACTGCATATGAAATTCAGACTGTAATGTGATAAGCTTCTGTTTAGCTTTTGCTGGATCCATTCCACTGTTTTGTCCTCCATCTACACTCTAATGGTAACATGGCTGGAGAAATGCGGTATTCTGAAATTACAGAAAGTTATATTATTGGTTTGTTTTTTTTCATATTTGTTGGAAAGATATTGAACTTCAGAAAAAGCTGCAGTTGCGGTGAGAACACTTAAAATAGAGCAGTGTCTGCTACAGCTTCTGCATATGTGGGTGGTGTGGGTGGGAATTCCCCAGAAACTGATGCTGTGTGCAACCCTGAGGTGTTAACTCCTTCTCATATCGTGGCCACTGTGTGTATCCTAATCTATACTGCAGGTTCCCCAGACTAATCTCCTTCTGCCAAATGAGTTTCTACTTCCCTCAGTGTTGAAGTATACTAATTTCTGCCACCTTCTCTGCCTCAGAGAATTTGTGTCTATGGCCATATGGATATAGCATCCCAGATCTTTCATGTGCAGAAAGTGTGGCAGATGTTTAACTCACCTGAATCAACCAAGCTAGTTCCATAGCCAAAGATTCATAATGGTTAGTACTGATACACATCCACCTACCAATCCTGGGAAGTTCTCCTAACTTCTACTTCCATTCTGTTTGTCTCTTCAATGTCCTTTGACTTGGATGTAACCATTTTTTTCCAATATTTCTTCCATATTCCTGTACTTCCAAGGAGAACTATTGCAACATACACTTGTAACCCCTTCTGTCTATCTATAGCTCATCAGGGTAAATATTTCACCTGTCCTTTAAGCTGTAATGATGGCACTCTCTTTTCTATCTGAAGCAACTGTAAGAAAATTGCCTTTTTTTGGGAAAGGTAGTTTTGAAACTCAGAATGATCTTTGTTGCTCTTTACATTTCCTAAGGGACTTAACAGGGTAAATTTACATCATCTCTTCCCAGGAAAATAATAAGTCTTATAGACTCTAAATTGATTCACCTCTTTCCATCTGACCACAAGTCACTGGCAGATCAACAAATATGGTACGGTTAGATGGGAATTTGCAGAAAAAACGATTCTTCCCAATAGCTGTTTATCTGTGTTCTTGCACCTGGGGATAAATGTGGGATGAAACAGTGCATGCTTGTAAACAGCTCTGGCAAGGCAATTAGTGTGAGCTTCCTCCATGGTGATTTGTTTGTGTTCTTGCATTTTTAAGATACCACTGCTACTATCTAGATGCAAACAGGGAAAAATATTTGTTTCAGATGCCAGAATTGTTTCTTTAACAAAAAGCATTCCTCCTTCAGACTCCTACATAGACTTGATTTGTCTTCCTGTAGGAATGAATTTAGGTATACCTGGAAAATAGATAACTTTTGTACTCAGTGTAATCTATTTCAAAATACCCAAAGAACTGGGTACATTTTAGCCTACCTGCTCACTGCTACTGAATAGAGGAAGGACATGGACCTGGTGGCTGGGAGATGCTCTCTTGCATTTTTGGATCAGTTTCTACAGCTATATTTTAAAGGCTGTTTGGACATTCACAGTTGCACACAAATACTCTGCATGCATAATATCCTGAGGCACATCATCTATATTCATTTCAGTGGAAGTTAGGAGATTTTGGAAGTCCCTCTGCATCTGTTTACCCATACACCCTGTGAGAAAATGCATTTTAATTGTGCCATTGGGCTAGGGGCACTGTCAATGCACTTACCTGTATCTAATCCTCTCCATGGCATATTAAAATTGCAAACTCACCTAATATTCCATTGTGCATTAAAATGTGTGGATTTATACAATGTCTGTGGTCATATAGTTCATATAGAAAGATGCTGAATGTTTTTTAGATTTCAAAATCACAAGTACTAAAATTAGGGTAAATCAGTTGTACCTAAATCTTTGCTACTCAGTGTATGGCTCTAGACAATTGTTACAGCTTGTAGTTGAAAGCCTGCATATCCTATGCAGAATAAATTACCTCCTGGACATTATGCAGTTCTCATCACCTCGAACTTCAGAAATTGAGATGAGGTAGCAGAGTTATTATGATAATTACTATAATATCAGATTATCAAGAGAGAGAACCAAGATTCTTCTTTTTTTTGTTTGTTTTGTTTGTTTTTGGTGTGTTTTGGGTTTTGTTTGTTTGTTTGTTTTTGGTTTTGGTTTTGTTTTGTCTTCTTGCAATTAAGCAACTCTGGGGAAAATGAGGGTCTCTTTAAAAATTATTGGTTTTTTACTCTGGTATCACACTAGAATACCTTCATCACAGTTTATTTCATATTACAAGTACACAGATACTCTATCTACAGAGACGTTATAGCCAGAAGAAGTGTAGTAAAAGTGTGTAAGATAAGCAAATTTACAGTTAACTCCCCTGTATTTTCACATGCTAATGTATTTGAGATTCTTAAGTTTAACCTTAACTCTGTATTTTCTGAATTTAGAAAGCTAGTTTAAGATGATTGCACCATCTATAGGATTACTTTTTTATTTCTTACTCTATGCTACTGATATTTGCTTCTACCCATATATCTTCAAAAGAGAAAGCAGCTGATTAGTTCTTGCTTTCTGTTTAAACACATATATGCTAACATTCACTTGACCAACGTCAAGACAGAGTTAAGGTAGACTGCAGAGATGAGTAAATATAAGGCAAAACTATGTGCTTTGGGATCATGACATCTTTTCAATATAAGAAAAGAACTGCAGCCAGAACCTCCAGGCTGATTCTCAAGGGAGAGGTGTGGAGAAACTTCTGGCTCTTGATTGAGACTTCAGCTCAGTGAAAATTAAAACATTGAAGCCCACAAGGAAACTACTGCCAAAACCACAAAAATTGGACTTTTTGCTGAATAGAGCCTATAGAAAATAATCTTTCATTCTGAGTTTAGAATGTAACAAATAGTTTGTTTCAGCTGAGTTCAAGATTGGAGTTATATGTGTTGTATCTTTATACCTGTTTAAAAACGGAAGATCTTAAATGACAAAATACCTGGCACCCTCTCTGTGACCTTCATTTTATTGGGAACAGTTTCCCACTGAAGGCGAATAAACAAAAAGTTCACCTCATTACACCTGTATAGCCCCACTCAAAGTAATATAATTCTTTGTATCTCCTTAAAGGCCACAAGTGCACATGACATTTGAAAAGAGGAGCTTAGCCAGCTGAAGTGTGGTAGAAGCCTATAGCTTACCAAACCAAATAAAATCTCCAGCAATTTGAACAAATCTTTTGCTGGGACCTTCTGAAGATAAATATTCATCCATCCAGCTCCCTTCCTGTTTTGTAATGTCTCCCTGTCTAATTTAATAAATGCTTTCTTGCTGTTTCTTGGCATCTTCCAGAACAAGGAATGTAAACTGAAAAGACCATGGAGACTAGGGTTGGCCCAGGACTGCACAATGAATAATATCAGGAGACACAGAGACGAGTCTGTCAGCCCATACCTCTCGCCACGGCCTCTACGAGGGAAAGTTGCTCAGCACTGTGTGAAGCAGATTTTTGTTATACAATAGTTAAGACACATGGAAGTCAGAAGAAAAATGCATGCTCTAACAGGTCAGCTGCTAAAACTACTACAGCACAGAAAAAGAAATTCTAAAAGAAACAATAAGAAAGGTAATGCTGGAGAGAAAATAGTACAGCACAACAACGATTGCCAAAGAATTATTGACAATATTTCATGATACCTTCAGTCAGGTAGAACATGCCAGGAAAGGATAGTAGCTGCTGGATAAATGTATTTAATTTATTTATAGTCTAGAGTTGTCTATTATTGTTTAAATTAATGAAACAGGATTTGTACTGTGACAGTTGCTCTCCAAAATGAGCACCCAAACTTTTGATGTCTAAATTGTTTAAAGTTAAGATAATTCCTTTCTAAATAATATATCTCAAAATATACATGAAATTCATCTCTCTGTGAAGTGGACTTTCTACAGAAGGCCTGAGATTTATTTTCTATTCATTCATGGAAGAGCCATTGCTGTAGATGCACATAAGAAGGTGTACTTAAAACATTCATTAATTCTGCTTCTGGGTGGCCTTGGAAAAGTATGAAGACTCTTCAGACTCTAATATTTTGGCTCCTTGTTTCGCCTTTCAGAAATAGATCACTATTGTCTACGTGTTCATACAGCCTATTCTTGGATCTTTGAACTATCACAAGACGGTATTGTATTCATAAAAATTCAGTGCTGAGTGGCATTTATCTGCAGGTTACAGAGCCCTTTGTAGAAGAGGAAAAGCTTTAACGGCAAAACAGTACAATGTAGTGTGCAAAGAACGGCATGGTTTCTAGCACTGCCCCTGGGGATTAGGTATTCCTGAATGAGACCAGTTTGGTGTAGATTTTCACCTATTTGTCAAAGAGGGCAAGGCTACTCCTGCTTGTTGTTGAGTGATTTGAGATTTATGCAGAAAGACTGATGAATTCTTATTTATTCATATAATCCATTTCTTTATGGCTTGTTTCCAAAATTCTATCTTTGCCCCCTTCTTATAAGGTCACTGGAGGGTTTTGTTTGACATTAGGAGAACATTTTGAGAGAGCACAGCCCTCTCTAGATCCAAGTGCTCTTCAGTGGTCTTCAGGACTCGAGTACCCACCAGTACTCACTAACTTACGTGCCCCTTTCCATTCATGTACTGCAATCTGTTACTGTTACCTCTCCCTTTGACTGTAAAGTTCAGGTTAGTGGAAGAATATCCCGCATGTTCTTTAATAGCCTTGCTCATACAGCGAGACCTGGGCAGTACAACAGCAGACCAACAGCAGATTGCCACCACAGACTGCCAGTCCTTTGGGAAATAGGTAGCTGGACCTTCTGAGGTGCCCTGACATCACTTTTATGACTGGAAGGCCACTAAGATAAAGGTAAACAACTAATTTTATTGTGATGTAATTAATTACAAAACTAATCTGTTTGAAAACCAAAAATAAATTGAGATTAAGTCAGACAAAATTAAAGATTATAGCTAGGGACATGGAGGTATCCACAGGCCTTACTGACCCCGGCCAGCCCTCCCAGGTGCTCCCAAACCCTGCCCACAGCCCAGGGCCCCGTTTCAGCCCCCCAGGGCCATCAGCCCCTAGCCCAGAACTGCCAGAGTAGGGCCAGTTTCCAGCTCCTCACAGCCCTGCCTCGCCCAGCTGTGCATCCACTGAGTCAGGCTGAGCTGCAAGCCCGTGTCCCAGCCTATCCTCAGCCCATTCCCAGGGAAGTGCCCAATGTCCAGGGCTGGGGGTGGTCCTGCTGCCCCCAGCTGCCCTTGCCACCAGGGTACTGCCCATCCACCTCCCTGTGGCTCTCTGCCTGACCCCAGGGAGCCACTGGCCCTCACAGCACCCTCATGGCACAGTCAGTTCAAACCCAGGAGAAGATATAGGCATTTACAGAGGCTGTTTGCAATCCTGACTTTTTCATGACCATGACTGAGTCAAAGGTCTCTTTTAGTCTGTCCACATTACTGTACAGATTCTTTTCTTACATTTAGCAGTCTCCACAATGAGCTTGTGAATCAAATGTTGATCTATAGCATTTCTTGTATTCCATTTTCATCCCTTTTGGTTGACTAAATGGTCAGAGGTTAGGTTTGGCACCATAAACATTAATGATCTCCACACAGTAGGAGACCAACGCTTGGTTGGCCAATACTTAAAAACAAATAGGTTTGTTTTCCTATGTGTCATCCACTCACTGGTGTCTCATTGTAGAATGACAGAAGCAGGCTGTGGTAATCTCTTGTGCAGACACATAAATAACTATACCAAACCCATGGATCATAACAGGTTCAGGTGGTTTTCACGTCTTTGATGTCTTAAGAGCTTTCCTGGCTATTTCTCTCTTTTGAATGCTAATCTTTTTTATTCAGCACTTCTAATCCTGAGTTAAATTTTAGGAAATTGTTTCCCACCATGGCTCATGTTTTATTGAAGTATACACGCTTTGTTTTCTTGCATTGTTCTTTCTGACTGTGTGAAAAGCACCAATCTATTAATCAATTTCTGAAGAAATGTTGTGACTTTATGAATTACATTATATGTTATGTTTCCCTGAGGAAACAACAACCCAGGTCTTCCCTTCCAGGCCTACGGTATCCCTATGAGATGGGAATGTGTGCAGTTCATGTTGAAGGAATAAATTTATTGTTTATCTAACTTTAGGTGTTATTTTTACATCCAATGGAACATTTTCCATACCCATATGCTGGCCTCTTAGACCTTCTGAATGCTCTTTGCAGAGAAAAAAATAAATAAACAAGCAACTGCAAAGCAAAAAACTATGAAACTGAGATCAACTTTTCTCAAACTGTGGTAATTTCCACCAAATTGAGGACTCCAGCAACATGTAAGAATATTAGACCTGTATAATATGAGAATTCCTCATCTGAATCTTGATAAACTTCAAACAGAGATAAGAGGAAACACATCAAGAAAATATCCAAACCTTCCAAAAGAATGTTAATCAACACTTTACAGCCTCCCAGATCATACTATCAAGTATTGGGTATAAAACTCCCAAATTTTAAAATTTTACTTTAAAATATCACTGCGGGAATTAATGGATTAGACTTTAAAAAAACTTTGTGTATCATCCACATTTCATTACTCTCGAAACAGGTGTTCAATGCTCTGTGAATGTTGATAGCACCTTCTGGGTTCAATGTAGTAGGACTTATCCATGGGTAGACATGGACTTTAATACCTAGTGATAAGTCAGAAATAGTCTTTTAAATTTTTCCTTGTTTCTTTTTCTGATGGACTTCACAAAACCCCTTTAAAATTATTGCATACTTGCTGTGGAAAAAGTTAGTGGTCCAAACACCCTCCTACACAGGGTGTTACAAACAGAAGTTGAATTAATATTTAAGGAAGAAAATTAAAAAATGGAGCTTAAACAATGAGGTGGATTTATAGACTGATTTATTTAATATAAGTGGAGTTTGTAGATGTTCAGAATCAATTTTTATCTCTGTCATGAAAAATGGTTAGTAGCTTTCATTTAACACTGAATAAGGAACTTTATTTAACAATAAAAGTAGTGCTGTTCTGCATCTTGTATTCTGTTTCAAATGATATCTTTTGCCTGAAACCTTCTCTTGCTCCTGCTGCTGAGCTTCCTCATACTTGTTATACAAACGATGCAGTTCTGCTTGAGGATGAGAGATGGATTAAGGAGTAGGACTGCAGTGAGGTTAAAGATGTATGAGAAGAACAGAGCAGTGTGTCATATGGGTGACATTTATCAGGACTCAGGTGCTGGAGGAGTTGAAGCTTTCTGAGCCAACTTCACAAAATACATCTTTTTATCCACTTTATGTTTCAGTTAACACAGTAAGCAGAGGAGGAAGTGTTCTGTTCCTGTCTTATCTATGCCTTCTCCTGGAACTTGCTAGTAGTAGCCTAGCACGTACCACCTACCGCAAACACACAGGGCAGAGATTTAACTACTGTTCCATTAAGAAAGCAGTATTCATCAGTTAGTGCTGCTTCCCATTTTGTGGGTACTCCATCCTGCAAAGCCTCTATTCCCTTGGGGATTTGGTATATAACATCATTTTTTACACAGACTAACTTAATCCTAAAGGATGACTTTGGTGTGGCTTGGCAGTGCTATGAAGCCAATTTAAAAGCGTGTACTTTACATGCAGTTGTACTTCAGTACTGAATCCCATTCAGCACTGATGAAAGATTCCCATCTATTGTGAAATATCCATATGTTTTCCCTTTTCTGATGATGGTTACTTTTAACAGGGGATGGATTCTGCGCCTCTGCTCAGAAAAACACCAAATCTTCTTCCACGTCCTCCAAGATCTTTTCATGGAGGACACTGGGATACCAACTGTAAAACAGCTGAGGTTTTGTTAGTGGGCATTTTGCTCTTCCTGACAACAGATGTAGGATGCAGGTTTCCCTCATTACTTTTTATTGTGCTCTTTTTGGTCTTCCATCTTTTCAGCTGGCCTCAATTTTTCTTCTGCTCCATGGTACCCTTTGATTTCTTGTAATATTCTGTTCTAACCTTCAGTGGCATCTAAGATAAATCTTGCCTTTTTCCTTCTGAAACAAGTGACTAGGGCTCTTCCTTTTGGCAAGAGGGAATGACTGAAAGCACGAATGAACTGGGAATTGTGCATTTTTCTTTTCTTTGTGTGCCTCAGAGAAAATGATTGCCAAATTGTGTCATCACAATCTCTAAAGCAGTTTATCAGTGAACAACTGACAATTAAAATATGCAATTTTCCTTAAATAGGAGGCATATTTTCAGGCAATTAAAAAACAGAAATATTATTCCAGTGCATTCAACACCTTCAAGTGTAGATTTGAGCCATCTTAAATCCTGCAGCCTTAAAAAGAAGTTCTTTTAGCCTCTATCACAAAAGTTGAGCACACACTATAACTTGTGGGAAAGCTCCATAATTTTTATATATTTTTATTTCTCATTTATTCTTTTAGATTTCTGGCTTCACACCTGACAAATATGTGACCTTCCAGGCAAGTCTGCTAGGATTGTCTTGCTTTCAGCCTTCTAAGCAGATACCACTAGGGTCAGGTTATGAACCTAAGTGCAGGAGTTTTACAAAACCAAACAAAGTTTGCTCCTTATTTCCCTCTTTTACTCCCTCCTAGCCTTCCTTTTTCATTTTGGAATTAACTTTTTTACAAATGTGATTTGACCCCAGATCTTTAGCTTGATTTCCACTAGGAACTCCTTCAAAGTTTGTTTCCTCTGGGAAAATTGTTAGAGCAAGGCAGCCTCAGAAACGAGCTGGGTTTGCTGACTTGTTAGACCAGTTACACTTATGGTACAGTGTATTATGGATCGTCTCTCAACTGAGGGCTCCCAAGCCATGAATGCAATTGCATTTATTTCACTCTGTAATAACAGGCATCTTAGACCAGAAAGAAATCATGAAATGGTGCTGCTGAAATACAGGTTTCGTTATTTCTAAATTTAGACACTAAGTTCATGGTAGTTAATAATCTGCAGTATCTAAGTAGGGATAGTAAGAGAAGAGGGAAAAAAAACCTCCTCAACAAAACCCCCTTCACCTTCCAAATAAAAAAGAAGGCAGTTTTGCCAATCTTACACATTTGTCACAAAGCAGGAACTGAAAGGACATAATGCAAGTGACTGCATGGTTTTGGGATTTACAATGTTTCAATGGGAAACAGCGTGTTCCTATTCTACTCAGCACTTGTCAGTTTTGGTCCTTGCTATGCAAAGAGATATGGACAGGCTGGAGAAGGATCACAAAGATGACCAAAGGACTGGGAGGCCTCTCATATGAGAAAAGGCTGAGAATACTGGGTTTGCTCAGCCTTGAGAAAAGAAGGCTTGGGGGAGAATTTACGACCACGTTCCAGCATTTAAAAGGATTGCTACGCAGAAGAGGAGACTCCCTTTTTACAAGGAGTCACACAGGAAAGAGAAGAGGTAATGAGTGCAAGTTAGTCCTGGGAAGAGTCACATGCGACACAAGATGAATTTTTTTTGCAATGAGAACAATCATTGGAATCTCCCCAGGGAAGTGGTGGAAGTGGTGGATTCCCAATGTCAGACACTTTTAAGATTCAGATGGGCAGGGTGCTGAGCCATCTTGTCTAGACTGTGCTTTTGCCAAGAAAGGCTGGACCAGATGATCCTTGAGGGCCCCTTCCAACCTGGTATTCTATGATTCTATATTCTTTTACAGTATAACTTTATCTATTGTCTTTTTATGGCTTGTTTGTGACATGGCAGTTGTTATTCTCTCCTGCCTCTGACTTTAGTAATGGTTACACTGGCATCAAGGCATATGTGTGTACTAATAATACACATGAATTATATAATTGTGCTTCTCTGTTTCCATAAAATGTTAACATTCCATACAAAAACAGAAATTAGGAAGACTGTATAGTTAGCCATAAAAAAATATACTTTTTTTATATTTATATTATCCAGTGCTGGGAAGGAAGTAACAGTGGTCTTTCTGTAAATAGGTAAATCTATCAGGTTACACAACCTTTCCTATTTTTAAAACTTGCAGGGAGAGAGAGGGAGTCAAGGAACTAAAAGCTTCAACCAGAACTGGTTTATTTCTATAGCATGAAGAATAAACATTTGAAACTACAGAAACTGAAGAGCAGTATTGGAGAAAGTAGTTTCAACATCTGATTGCAGCTAGTTGTGTTCTTATGGAACTGAGGAAAAAAAAGCCTCAGAGTGAACTATAAAGACGTAAACAAGGAACTTATAACAGCTTTTACAATATTTTTGGAAGGGATACCTTAATTTAGGCTATCAGTAGTCAGAAGTTAAGGCAAGTAAATGCTCTGCTTTCAAGAAGTGCTGAATGCCCTTGGTAGGTATTGCTGGTTTTAAGCAGTTCTGCAAAATCAAGTTGAGTTTTTTCTAAAAACTGAAGAGCCTAATTTTAGGCATTCATTTTAGGAAACTGTTCAAATATTTGAAATAAATTGAAACTGTATTGCATCATAATAAATTAAATTAAATCCTCAAATCCTGTTCTAAATTTTCATTTTATTAAGCTATTACAGAGTAAGCAGTGAAACATCTTGGACCAAAATCAATTAAGAAATTCCAGACCTGCATTCTAGAACAAGAAATTATTGATACTTCTCTTTCATGAAACAAACAAACAAACAAGCCTCAAAATCCAACAAACCCACAGTGTTCTTGAATTCAGTGATCTGTGCTGACAAACTTTGTTGACTATCTGGTAAACTGAATAACCAGAGCTGAAATCCCTCTCCAATTAATCTACTGACCTTCATTTTATTGTAATTTGACCTGTAATTTGTTTCGGTTTTCTTTTTGATTTCCAACTGTAGCTGAGATTCCCTATACCACTGAGACCTCAGATTTTTGTTTGTCCATAAGAAGACTTTTAAACAGTGCTTACAAGTGCAGTGTTTGGGGGTTTCTGCAGAGAAATGAATGTTGACACAACACATCTTAATGCAAAGTTTCTTGCTGCACTGTTGTACCTCTCCACAATTCCTGTTCTGCAATATTTGGAAAATTTGGATTACTATGAAATATTATCTCTGTTCCTTCTGGGAGAAGAGGAGTGCGGGGAAACTATCCAGTTTTCCTTTAGAGAAAACCCCAAACAAAAAATGGTGTCAAAGCAAAGCAAGGTAAAATATAGCGGGAGGCCTTTTCTTGTTGATAGTGGACGTGATGGCAGGAGGGTTATCTTGCTGTGAGGGATGGGAGCTGTTTCAGTCCTTCACTACACGTGAGGAACTGTGCTGCTGGAGAGGGCTGCACCTGAGAGCAGGGAGGAATGATGCCTGTTCCCTGTTTGTGGTAGTGGCTGTCGCGGTTCAGACAGGAGCTGTGGCAGACAGGAGGGCTGTTTTTTTCCCTCAGAACAAGCCAATCCAAGCCATGCCGGGGCAGAAATCTGGCTGTGCAGGGCTGGTGTGAGGAGCACAGGCCGGTGGCATCAGGTCTGCCGGTCCCCAGAGGCGCAGTGGGCAGACCCGCAGCCTTGCCTCAGGCGTGATGGAACAGGCTGATGTTATCTAGGGTTATGTGTGTAATATATTGCATCCCAGGAAGCTGCTAAACATTCCTGAGCTGAAAAAAGACTGCGGGAAAGGATCCTCCCTCTGCAATGGCACAGTAGGTAAAGGGAAAAGGAGAGAGATTTCCTTTATTTTTTCATTTCCAGCAGATTGAAATTTTTACTGTTCCAAAAGTGACTTTTTTTCAGTACATAGTCAAATCTAATGTAGTCGTAGATTTTAAAAATCCCCTTTCTATGCCTATTCCTACTAAAATATGTAGCCAGAACAACCTCAAAACTTAGCTGACCCAAGGTCAAAAAGAAAAACCATGTTGTCATTGCTACAGATATTTAATGATACACCCTGCCACTCAGCTTCTCGTTAGACTGACGGTGGTTAGAATTTTTGGGAATACCTTATAAAAAGAAAGACCATTTCCCTTAGGTGGCTCTTGTTTTGTTAAGTTATACTAAAAAATCTGCCAATATCTTTGTGAGCCCTTTTTAACTATCTCTTTAACCCATTGCAGGAGCAGCTGCATTACCAGAAAGGGCAGGCTCAGCCTTCATAATCTTTCGCATCAATTTGTTCCAGGAGTTCACAGTGCTTCTCGTTAGAAAGTTTTCTCTGGTTTCAGGCTGAAATCCTCCTTGCTGTGAGTTTAACTTGCAGCCCCTTTTCTCATCTTTACTGAACACGGAGAACAGTATATTACCTCTCTCTCCATAGCTGTAATGTGTAGCTACCTGTATTCTACTTTTTACCATGTTTCTCCTAGTTGTTTCTCCCCCATAAAATATAGCCCAAATTCCTTCACTGTTTCTGTATGTTTAAAAATCGCTGATCATTCTTGCTGCTGTTCTCAATGCTCTCTTTAGTCAATCCACAACCTTCTTTAATTAGGGTCCAAGAGATAAATGTGTTTACTTCCACTGCAGCTTTGTGAACAGTGCACAAAGCAGAAGAACCAAAGACAAAGGATTATAGGCATTACCTTTCTTTTTACAGCTCAGTAATAAAATTATTGCCACAACAGGAAAAGACCACTGGGTTGTGTTCACTTAGCGATCTGTGATGAATCTGATATAGATTTTTGTCCATAGATAGATA
This sequence comes from Melanocharis versteri, assembly GCA_013397845.1. Lineage (NCBI taxonomy): Eukaryota > Metazoa > Chordata > Aves > Passeriformes > Melanocharitidae > Melanocharis > Melanocharis versteri. The sequence goes on from VZTG01000038.1 coordinate 130,980, forward strand.
CAATGTAGATTACATATGCAATCCACTACAAGCTTCTGTTCAGCAACTCAGCGGCTTTGTCCTTTTTTCCATCCTATATTTGTGCAGTTGTTTATCCCTACACAGGAGAAGAGCTTGGAAAAAAAAATCAGTAAAACTAAGAAATTACTTCTTCTTTTCTCCACCAACAGTACAAGTCTTGGCAACATCTCTCAGTATATGGCTCAACTTTATTCCTGGTGGGAACCTGGCTGTCACAGAACAAGCTCTATTAAGTGTGCAATTGCATATTGACCTCTACTTGTTATTCACTGTGTGATTAGGATTTTAGTAACTGTCTGCTCTTAAGATGAGTGGGAGTTTGTCCCTTGCTCCTTCATAAATGCTATTGCAATAACAGATTGACAAGAATTTTCCCTTTAATTAGATTCAAGTATTTTAGGGAAGCTAAAGCAAGTTTGCTACAGAGCACATATGCAAATGCATGGTGGGAAGTAGGAAATGGTAACAGTCTGGAGCTGCTTCTTCAACACCATGATTGACAGATTCAATAGGCACATCTGGTAAGCAACTTCATGGCGGGGCCTGCATAAGCACACTGTAAAATTGTAAATGTGGTCTGTGGAGGATAAGGGCTCCTTAGATCTGACATTATGTTTACCAGGCTCACACTTTTCTAGCAGGAGAGGCCCTTCACCTTCTACTGTAAACAGAAAGAAATCAGAGGCTCTCACATGCAGGGCTGTTGGCAGATCACCATGAACTTGTTTCAGCCAGAGCACACTTCGTCGTCATGGTCAGTGAAAGCCTCTGAGCTTCAAAGGTAAGTCCTGTGCTCAAAGAGAGACATTGCAATGACCCACGACTCCTGGCAGATTTGGTTTCAGTTACTGGAAGATTCTCAAAAAATTCAAAGGCACTTCAGCTCCCTTCAAACTTCAGCAAAGAGCAGCAGACCTCCTAGACAAAGCGCAAAGCGTAGCACTGGCAGTCCAGCGAGAGTCTGCATCTTGATTTCACTAGAGCAGATGTTATCTGCAAGCAATTAACATACTTGTCATCACCAGTAAAATAGATACAGAATTCTTCGAGCATTTTTTTTTTATCCACCCTAAAGAAAAGTGTTTGTGCACAAAGCAAAATTTCCACATTAGTATTAAAATAACATTCAGTGAGGCAAGCGGCATGTGTCACTTTTTCAGTTTCTTCCAGTTCCTTTTTTTCCAAAGAGCAATGCTGTAACAGTTAGACCAGAGCTAGAGAACACATTTCATCACTGAGCTATATCTTTTAACAACAGAATCTTTGATGTCTGTATTTTTTACTTCACTGTTATTATTTTCAAATGCTACTGTTTGTTTCGCATAGAACCACAGCGAGTATGTATCCCACTCTTATGAGTGTGGCTGGTTGACCCTGGCTCGACACCAGGTGATCACCGAAGCTGCTCCACCACTCCCCTCCTCAGCTGAGCAGGAGAAAATATAACTGAAGTCTTGTGGGTTGAGATCAAGACAGGGAGAGATCACTCATCAGCTGCCATCACCAGCAAAGCAGGCCTGACTTGGGGAAATTAGCTTAATTCATTACCCATCAAATCAGAGTAGGGTAAGGAGAAATAAAATAAAATCTTTAAAAACACCTTCCCCCCATGTCTCCTTTCTGCCTGGGCTTAACTGAACTTAATTTTCTCTACTTCCTCCTCCCAGTGGTACAGGGGGACAAGAAAGTTGCAGTCAGTTCATTACACATTGCCCCTGCCACTCCTTCCTCCTCAGGGAGAACTCCTCACACTCTTCCCGCACTCCAGGGTGTGGTCCCTCCCACAGGAGACAGTCCCCCACCAACTTGTCCAACATGAGTCCTTTCCACGGGCTGCAGCCATTCAAAAACTGCTCCAGCTTGGGTCCTTTCCACAGGGTGCAGTCCTTCAGGGACAGACTGCTCCAGCGGGTGTCCCCCACAGGGTCACAAGTCCTGCCGGCAAACCTGCTCTGGTGTGGGCTCCTCTCTCCATGGGTCCGCCAGTCCTGCCGGGAGCGTGTTAGGGCACAGGCTTCCCACAGGGGCACAGCCTCTTGGGGCACCCACCTGCTCTGCCGTGGGGTCCTCCGTGGGCTGCGGGTGGATCTCTGCTCCCCCATGGACCTCCCTGGGCTGCAGGGGCACAGCTGCCTCACCGGGGGCTGCAGGGCAATCTCTGCTCTGGTGCCTGGAGCAGGTGCTTCACTGCTCCTTCTTCACTGACCTCGGGGACTGCAGAGTTACTGCTCTCAGTTGTTGTCATTCCTCTCTCACAGCTCTAGTTGAAATTGTGCAGGGTGGTTTTTTCCTTCTTAAATGCATTATCTCAGAAGTTGCTGTTGACAGGCTCAGCCTTGGCCAGTGGAGGTTCTGTGTTGGAGAGGATTGGTATTGGCTCTATCAGACACAGTGGAAGCTTCAGGCAGCTTCTCACACAAGCCACCCCTGTAATCCCTTCACTATACAAACTTGGCCACACAAATCCAATACAATGACTTTCACCACAACATAGCCTCAGCAAACTCCAAAGATCTGCTTTCTGTTTATATGGATGGATACATGAGGAACGCAGGGACATAGCTGTGTATCATCAGTGTGTCCTGTTTTTAAAATTCTGAGCATGCTTTGCAGCAGTCACATGCCTAATAATTATACTACCTCGTTAAAAGAGTTGTTTTAAAGATTGTATGCTAACCTGTCTCCCAAAGAATCTTTTAATTAGCTGTCAAGCTTAGAAGATGAGATCTACTCCACAATTTCTCTGTACTCGCAGTTAGTTGTTCCTCTGTCTGGGATCCCTGTTTGTAAAGACTTGCTCCACCAGAAGTGCTTCACCTACCAAACTCTAGGATTTCATTTGTGAAATTAAAAAAAAAAATTACTTGGAAGTTTCTCAGGAGTACTGAGTTAGTTAAAGGATTGAAAATTAAAACATTTTCCCAGCCTGCTATTCTCAGAGTTGTTATTTTCTTAACCCTGACACATAACGGGATGATCCCCTTTGCACTGCTTTCTCTCACTGAGTTCATTTGAGCTGCTGCTGTCTTAGAGAAGTGAGATGATTTTGTGGCTATGGTGTTGTAGGAGGGAGGAAAGTAGTCTCCATTCTTAGAACTGCCACAGGTTTCTTCTTTAATCTTCGCCAAGTCATTTGATCCTGAGTTACTTCATCTCTAACAGAAGTCTGCTAGTCACTTTTCTCATCTCAGTAAGGTCTTCAGAGAAAAAAATGCCTATTGTCCCATGGTTCTGATATGACAGAAGTAATGGGACAACTCTTGACTGGGCTTATATGTGACACAAATAATAATAATTTATGCAGGGAAGTAAGAAACTTGAAGTCCTTCCATATCCCTTATGAAGGATTATTTAACATCTCAGCTCATCAGCTCAATGTGCTTCTTGAAATAAGCAGTGTTAACCTAATTTGCAGAAGGAATTTGCTTTTAGAAGGTCAAAAGCAGGCAGCAAGCTGTAGCATAAAGAGCTAGCAGAAGAAATTGAACTTGAAACCAAGCTGCTCTCATTCTATTTTATTTAATCTGTTCTTCCTAAATATCCCCAAGCTCTGCAGCAGCTTCTGTGTTGATTAGTGACAGGAGTTGAGTAGAAAGTGACTATCATGCCAGAAATACTTGGGGGCACTGAATCTGGAATGAACTACACATATTTAAAACTAGCTAATATAGTGACATCTTGAAGCAGCCTAGGGCAGAGAAGTTTCCTCTGAACAGAGGTTTCTAGCCCACAAGTCCTTGAATACTTTTTGTGAGTAAATGATCCTGTGGCATGAGCTCTAATTAAAATCATATCAGGCCTGTTCCATATTACCCAGCACAATCTCTGGAGCTTGCTTCTGTACCTTCCTCTGCCGCACCCGCCAAGCCCTCCTTGTTTACATCCCAGATGCACAGGCTGTTAACGCAGCCGAGCTCGTGTAAAGTGAACCGCAAGAATGGGATGGGAAACACCTGAAAGAAGGAAGTTGGTGTACTTCAAACTGTGTGAGATATTACAGTCCAAAGATGGCGTGGCAAAGGAAGTCCTGCCTTTATGTACCATCATGATGGGTGGAAATGGAAGATTAAATGATGGCTCCTGAAATTCTAATAAAAAATTATGGTTTCCCTTCAACTGAGAGTGAAGTGGTTGTGACAAAAGGGCTGTAAAGCTGTAAGTTTGATACAGGACCTCTGTAAAACATCCCTTTATCTCGACCAGCTCTCAAAGAACTCTTAATCTTCTAGAGTCATCTACTGGAAGAAGAAAAAGATAATAGGAATCAATTATTTCAGTGAATATCTCCTTATTTACACGTTGAAATGTAAAAAGCTCTGCTTCTCTGATGAAGGGCAAGGTGAACAATTCAGAGACCCTCTACTTTCGTACAGCACCAACCCTCCTTTCAGCACTTCCCCAAAATTCCCCATAATTTTTTATTATGTCCCATTCCAGAACAGCTATGCTGCACCTTTATCCTTCTCTTTCCATAGTTTCCTTTTGCATCTAGATATTGTTCTGTCCATCCTGGGGAAAAAAAGTATAGAAAATAAGCCATATAAGCAAAATTAGCCTTTTATTGCTTTATACTGTCTTCACCGTGTAGTTTTTGCGGGTACAAAAATATTATCAGAAATGTTTTTACTCTGCAGAACTACTGAAAAGCAAAAAAAAGTTACTACTGGCCTAGTACCAATAAACAAAACAAAGAAGTAAAAATGCATTTTGGTCGGGCAGTTTGGGGGCCTCAGTGGCAGGTATTTGAGGTACTGAAAATTTTATTTCAGTGGAAACTTTAATAATTGAGGATACCAATGGTGTACTTGTTTGATGACTCTCTACAATATTAATCCTTTGAAGACTGCAGTCATTAATGGTTTATTCAGGGCTGACAGGATGTTTTGTGCCAGGGAATCCAGGTTGCCAGAAGCAAGTGGTTAGTTGTTATTGAACAGCCAAGCTTCAGCGTGCTACCATGGCCCACTCTACAGCAGTGGTAGTACAAAAAGAAAAATACATTTGTAGATGCCAGAAAAATAGAATAGATGGGGAATAGATGTTGTAAAATCAGGACATTTGAAGAATGCCTCTATGGAAGCAATCAGACACCAGAATTAAATTAAACTTTACGAGAGATTTCATCTGAGCTGGAAAATAGATGACGGAAGCAACTGTGGAAACTGTCCTGCTTGAAAGAACAATTTACTTTTCATAGCTGTGATTGAAAATTTTATTTTTAATAATTTGCATCTTGAAAATAGCCGTCTTTTATGGAAGATGACTTAGTTTTGTCTCAAAGCTAAATGTAATGGAGGAAAAGCAAAAACACTTAATAACACTTCCAGCAGAGTCGCAGTAGGACTTCACATGGCTTTTGTTCTCTTCAGTTATGATCAGGTTCAGAATCCTCCATTCTGACTAAGGATGATACAAGCTGCTACATTAACCTGTGAGTGAGCTCCTGTATTCCTTCATAATCCTTTTGAAGAGATCTCTTCTCAAAATGTGTGAAAAATGTGTCTTGATTCAGTGTAGTTTCCTTTCAAGTACAAACACAGACTGAAATGGGTGAGGCCATGTCACCACACATAAAATCTGTAATTTCCTTTTTCCTTTAAAAATGAGGTTCAGTTGAATATTGGTGTGCATACTACAGATGGTGCTGCTAGTAAGGCTGGTAACCATTTCTTTCAAAATGTCTCTAGCAGAGATTATCCTACTTTGTGTAAGACACTAATTATTTGATTCAAGTGATATTTCCTTACAGCACAAAATTTAGTGGTACTGTGAAAAACTGAGACCTTCCTGTGTTCAGTCTGTTCATTTAAACACCAGGCTTATTTACACAGTTAAACAGAAAGCCTTATTAGGGATAAGGAACATCCTGTGAAAGGAGAGACTGTATTCTGGAAAAAATACAGAAAAGAGTCGATAAGAGGTTACCATTGCAGTGGCCTGTATGTGCTGACCAGAGGACATTACAATGGAATAAGAAATTGTATTACCTATGTAGACTGAATCAGCTGAATTACTGCCTGACCATTGTGCTCAGACTTCTATCATAGCAATGCTAGGAAGGAGCTGACACACTAAAGGGAGTCGAAGTAGAGAGACAAGAATTATGAGAACCTTAGAAATACACCTCAGCAAAAAATGGCCTGAGAAGTTTCACCATTTTCACTTAGAAATTTGTTTGCACCACACTACTACTGGGAGAAGATAGAGATTTTTAATAGGAAGATTGTTATAACAAGATTAAGAGACTGAGTATTAACTGAACTCAGACAAAATGTACTCATTCTACATCTGAGTTTGACTATCTTCTCTCTATGGACACATCTGCATCTAAGTTCTTGGGTTTAAATGACTCAGGGCTTTTTCTGGGCTGTCGTAAGAACATACAAACGATCGAAGTTGTTTGGGAGTCTTTATGAAGTAGTTTGATGAGAAAATACTGATTTACTAAAGCTTTGTGAAAACAAATCTTTTGTAAAAACACCCGAGCTTTTGTGAGGGACTGTAACTGAGCCATGGACATGGTTCCAGAAGAGCAGGAACAGTGGTTTCCCTGGACAAATTTGTTCTGGGAAATTAAGTGGGTTTGGGGCTATTTTCTGGCATTAAAGCCAACTGGCATGGAAGATCCCATACCTATATTTTGAAAATCTCTTTACCCTCCATTGCATGATAGCGACTTCCAATTTACCTGTTGGAAATATTATGTAAGGAATGCCTGTTTCCCGACCATACAATGGCATTATTTGGGAAAACAGTAGCAGTCTCTGGCAAAAATGATCCCGGGATTGTTCTGCAATTTTGTGGACAATCAAGTCTCAATGGACTGTTTAATTCGCTAGAGTAGATGAGGTTGTAGTGTGCTGCTGGAGACCCCGAACCATCAAGATCAGTGGTTTCATGTGTTCTTACAGAGTGGACAGACACATGAACCAGCTGGACTCCAGAACACGAGACTTCAGTGTCCAGCAGCAGCGTGTGACTGAGAAAGAGAAAAGAGAACTTTGGTTGACATCCTCTAGTAGCCCTGGTAAGGCATTTCACTTCTTAAATGCTCTTCATGTCAGTTTCCAAAATGAAAACAAAACCAACCAACCAACCAATCAAACAAAAAACCTGACATCAAAAGCCTGACGAAAGCCCTTGACATCAAAAGTTTCATAGAGCACCAAAAGTGACAACTCTTGTAGAATCAAATCACAAGTTTGTCTCAAGAAGCTTGGAGAAAAAAAAAGCTTCAGCTGATGTTCAGAAGAGTCTTATGACCCAGGCTACTTTGGTTTTGAGTGTCCAAACAAAGATGCTTATGGAAACAAAGTCATTGGGAATTACCAGTGTTTTTGGAAAATCCAGAAGGCATTAGTTTTTATACTCTGCAGGATCTGTATTTTTCTCTTTGGTTTGTGCCGCAGTGGCTTTGTTCAGCTTTTAAGTGCAATTGGAAGAAATTGAAGAATGTTAGAGACTCCTAAATGGACTATGCCTTAGACACAGGATAGCATTATAATATGAAAGTGGAGTGGTTGGCAGCTGAACACAGAAGTCCCAATGGGACCTGTGCCCTGTAGCCTAAGACAAGAGGTTACAATTGATATTTGCAGCTTACTTGCTATCCCACACAAAATCCCAGCAAGCTGCATTTTTGAACAAATAATTTTATATGCCACATCCTCACCATTGATCACACTGTCAGAGACTGCAAACAGATTCTGTTAATTTGTTTAGACTGGTTTTCCCATTGCTAAATAGCATTTGCTTTTTAATATTTGGTCTTTACAACTCTCACGGCTAAAGTGACAGAATGCTTTCACATTATTTTTACATAAAAATTTATTTAGGGTTTGGGTTTTTTTCAGTATGGAAGAAGGAAAATTAGGTATGGAAGACTTTAAGGAAATTAAATTTTCACTACCCCAAACTGGGCAGAGTAAACAACTAGGATTTTGTCTGGAAAGTACTGATATTAAAACTTCTCATCAAATTCCTTTGGGAGGAGTGCTAAAACACTTTTAAATACAGAGCATGTCTGTGTAAAAGAGCTGGTATTCACTCCTAGGTCCCCTCCCCTCCAGAACTGTGTGGGCTGCCTCCTCTGTTATGGGCACTCACATAATACCCCTGTGGCAATGACAGTGGTTGCTTGCACAGAAAATTAATACTAGGAAAGTATTTATGCATTTGTACTGTATTGAGTGTGATAAATGTTTTCCCTTTCTGAAAAACAAAACACTTGCATTTTCTGCTTTTGTTCTTCATCTCCTCCCATCTGTTTTGTTTCTCTTAGCTGGAAATGAGAATAACAGCTGACTCTCTGTGGATTGCCAGTGGTCTATGGAGGGTTTGAAGGCCTCGCTAATATCTTTGAAGCTCCTTTTTAAAAATAATTCTGTCCCAGTGCATGTGAAAAGCCGTATAATTCTTTCATCAGATCATAATTATTGCAGTGAAAGGACTAGACCTATTTTCTATCTTTGTCAATAGTGAGGGTTTTGTGGCCATGTGGCCCACTGGACATCCAGCATTTTATGTCTCCAACCAAAAACATTTGTCTAAATGCAGGCTTGTTGTGAGGGTGATATAATTATTTCCTTCACCCGAAATAGCCAACCTAATATATCTTTTCACATTGCACTAAAAGCACAAACATTGCTCGAGAAGCTTCTGAACATGGATCTCAAAGGAAGGCAAATTCAGCCGCTGTGCATTATTTAAATACCTTCTTCATTGTCTGAAATAGTGTGGCACTTTACCACAAGGTTTTAAGTAGAAACCCATGGTCTTTTGTTCTTCCAAATACAAAATCAGCACAACAAGTAAAAACACTTGGGTTATGGTTCAGCACTGTAGACTACTCTGTAGGGCAAAGTTACAAAAAAATTGAGCTGTGTATCACAGCAAGTTAATCACAATTTCTTGGAAACTATAACAAGGCAACATGAAACTCATGAGCTACTTTGCCTTTAACCACAGAAAAAACCATGAAAATTCACAGGTTGTTGGGGTCATAGGAAGAGAGTTATAATTATGGCCTGTGAATTTTCACTGACACCAAGTGACTGGAGGTTTATAAAACCAATTTAAAGAACATAAGTTTTCTGGAGCTAAATAATTCATGGTTTGCATTTTGTTGTTATGGTTTTTGTTTGAGGGTTTTTATTTGTTTCGGATTATTTGTTTTTGTTTTTCTTTTTGTTTTTTGCAAGGGAATGGGAAGAATCTTACAGAAGTATTTAAAAGACCCAAGAAAAATTCTCCTTAGAGTAGCACACTTTTACACTCATAGATGTTTGTGTTTTCATTTTTTCATTTCTCAGTAATGGATTTTCATTAGTAGCCTGATTTGACATGACTACTAATGTAAATCAGCTTAATTGCATCTGGATAAATAAACACTGCAATCATCCACAGGGCAGTTACTACACCAATTGGAGGAAGGACCTTGTCCATAAGGTAACCAAAGCATATGAAAGCAGAATGTCCCTTTTCCTTTCTATTACAACCAGAAGTGGGAAGACAAGTTGGTATATGCCAGCTTGGCCAAGGAATAAAAAACTTTTTCATTTTACATTAAAGACTGTTTTTTAAATTTTTAGTTAATTAAAAAAGAACATAGAGAAATATTGCCTATTTTATTAGTTGCACCAAAGTCATGTTGGCAAGTGAAAAAAATAACATTAATCTAAAATAGCTTCATGTGTTTCCTATTATATAATCAGCTGGTGATGCAAAGTACAAGCCTGCATGTCGCTGGTACGGACACGGCTCGGAGAAAAGAGACAACTGAACTCCCCGAGGGGCTCAATAGAAAAGCCCCTCTTTATTTACACACAGTAAAGTTTTATACTCGGAATTACAGGAAAGCCATTGGATCTTAGCTAGCCACCCACCAGGGCTATTGGCTAGATCCTGAAAACCCACATTTGCTAAACAGACCTTGGTCCTGCAATAACAGTGTCCAAAAACATCTCACAGGTGTATGATAGGCAAGTTATTTACAAAAGCCGACTAGCTGTTTTGCAGCTAGTTCCGTGAGAAAGTAGGAACACTCACGGACACAGGCAGATACTGAGAAATCTCTCTGCCACCGAGCTTTCAGCATCCACACCTGCACCGCTCGCTAGTCATTTGGTTACAGAACTCTGAACCAGAACAGTGCCGTTCACTGGGAATGACAGAACCATAAGTGTCCAGAGTGGGCACACACCAGCTTATAGGACTTACCCCAGGTTAATCGTGAGGTTGCTGTGACTGGTATTCTAGCATGGCACGTCTAAGAAAAGGTTTTGTCTATACTTGATGACAAAAATGTGTGTTCATGTACAATAGCCGTTATGTGTTAATGTGCTCTAAATGTCTGGTGTAGGTCTTATTGGCTAATAAGATGGAATTCAGAATGAGGCTTTTCTGAAGCTTAATTTAATCTGGTTAACACATGTTTAAACACATTTCTTTTTTTTTTTACAGTGGATTATTTAATTGGCATGCTTCAACTCTAATGATGTCTTTTGCCAAAATCTTCTGAAGGAACGCTGTTACCATAAGATAAGAAGGAAAATCTTCACACAGATTAAAAATAAAAACAACCTAGTTAAAAGTTAGGAAGAAATGGATGGGAACAGAAGGTGAATTTCTATACCAAAGAAGTTTATAGAGTAGTGCCACAGTCATACGTGCTTGGGCCTGAGCAGCATAGGCCCTTGGAATGGACTTCATAGATAATTTAGGGAAGAGGTGACTAGAGAGGTGATAAAGTTCATTGATGATTCTTAGTTACTTAATGCAGTAAAGCTGTCTGCAATAAACTAAAAAGGGTTTGTTTATTTGCATAGTTATTTATACATATTTATATATTATTTATATATTGTGTGATGGAGAAACGAACGGTGGCAAAAAATTCAATATAGGTAAACATAAAGTGACACAGAAAAATAATTACCCTAAATCTGTTTATAGAAAGATAACCTTCCAGTTGACTATTTCTATTCAGGAATGTGATCTTGAGAGCTCTTCAGATCTTGAGAAAGAAAGCTATCAATTCAGTGTTCATTCATGGAAGTAGAGGGTCTACTGTGCTAAACAATTTTAATCACCAAAGTTTTTTCCAAGGTGTTGAGTCATGTCAATGTTCAGCTACAAGTATGAGCATGCTGCATCAGAAGACCCAAGCTAGATAGTTGAGAGATAAATAAATAAAATACGTAATACTCACTGACATAGACCCTATTACTGTAGACGTTGGCTTGTCCAAAAATTTCTTCTATTAAAGGGAAAATTAAATAGGTATTTTTGTGGATGCTTATCTTTGTTTTACCCTCTGCGTAGAAGAAAAAATTTATTATGATGTATTTTTGTTCTCAGTGCAATGTAAGTATATTTAAGTAACCTACAGAATAGGTGTAATATTTACCTGTATTTGTACAAGTGTGTGTGTACATGTGTGTGTATATGTATCTGCAAATATTAGTCCTATCTATGGAGTAGTTTATTATCTTCCATATTCTATGTATAAATACCTATCTTCAGTATATTCTGTCACATTAATTAGATGGAATGTATCATAAAATTTAGCAGCACTGACCCATATTCATGGCTTAAATTATTTTAAACCATATGTTTTTCATTTTCCTTCAATGTAGATTTTTTTGAGCAGACAAAAACATGTTAATGTAACTTGAAAGATAAGTACAAAAATTCAGTTTTTCATATTTTTCTCTTTTATTTGAGTTATTTTCAGAGAAAAAAGTAATTATTAGGCTCATTATTTTCTGTTCCAAAAGAAAAATGGAACATTTGTTGCTTAGTTCCTAGGATAAGGATCTATAATAGAAAAAGTGCCTAACTTTCAAGTTAGAGAAATACCAGTTTGTTCTATGCAATCATCACATGCCTTCAAGTCTTAATAATGGGTGCAGCATTTCTCATGTCAGTTATATGCAAATTGCTGATATTTCCCTGGGCAGTTTGCACACCCCTATCTCTAAATCTGATGTCTGTTGTCTGAGACCTCAAGATGGTTTGTTCTTTGGAAACTGGGTTTGCTGTGGTGGCCAGCTGTCACACAGACCTCCCCCCTTCTCCTGCCCCTATCAATATTAAGGACAGGAAAAAGTGTCATCTCAGCTGCCTTTTTGTTTATAAGGAGTCTTAGATTTGTGGTAAGGTTTAAAACAAATATGATGGAAGGCATTGAGAATAAAGGAGAAAACTTCAAGAATTTAAAGGACTCAAAAGTTCTGATTGGTTTTTAAGCTTGAGAACTTTTGGATGCTAAAAGATAAGGGATATGTTTTGTCATCCAGAGCACTAGCTTAAAACCTCAACCCCATTATTTGCATGGATTTTGGAAGGACTCTCCCATGTGGTACACAGCCAAGTGACTCTTCTGACTATAGCCAGCAAACCCATCTCTTTTTTCTCCAATGATAGCAGTGACTGTGTTATTGCAAAGCAGCCATGGGGCCTCCTTTTCTGTCTTCAAAACCACAAAAGCACAAATGTTAAAGACATTGTGAGATTTGAATGGACTGTTTCTTTTGGGTTTTTTTTCCACTCTTCTTCACTTCCCATGTCTGATCAGGATTGGAAACGGAAGTGTTGAAAGACTACACTTAGGTATTATTTATTGAGCACTGACACTGTGCTTGGAGTTTAACCACTCTGTTAAATGCCACAAAAAGAAACTACTTTTACTGTATTTCAAGCCCAACCAGAATAAGAAATTACTGGAAGTTTCACAGGAATACTCTGTTTTTGCAAGACTTCCAGGCTAGTTCTGTAGATCAAAGATGGTCGGGCAGTCTGGATGAAGCCAAATGAACATTCAAATATTGGGTGCTTAGCCAAACCAAAGTGAAACTCTGAATCGTAAGGTTTGCTCTCTCTTCTAACAGGCTTTCTGATATCAATTTTAAACGATTTGGTGTAAAATCTAACGGCTCACAGTCATGTACAGAGCTAATTCATACCCAAGGGAATGTGAGCTGTTCCTACAGCCGGTATTAGAAGGAATAATTACACTATTCTGTTACATGAAAGAGAAGGGTAATGTTAACACACCATGAGCGAGGCTCATGTGTTGGACCTTATATGTTAGAGCTGGTGTACTATTCCATGCCAATGAAGTGACAAAACTTGATCCTTTGTGCTCTGGGGTCTTTTTTTAAGCTACCACCCACTTGCAGTGGAGTAAGCGCTTGCAGAGAATTGCCATGGTATTTCAACTCAGTCTAATCTTGTGCCCAAACTTGTCTGATTAGCTGCACCCACATTTTTGTTACAAAAATAATTAAGTAATTATAAAGGAAGTAAATAAATAAATATAAAAGTAAATATAAAGTCTACTTCATAAGAGATGTCACACAGACCTTCTCAGTTCCAGCACTTTTGAATTTCTGTCCTTGGCTGGTTGTTTCATGGTGGAATTTTCCATATTGCTTCTCTTGGGGACCAGCATTTCCAAGATCCTTAGGTGTTGTCATCCATGTCTCCCTGACATCCCTTCAGGGCTTCCATCACATGCTTTAACATGTAACACGATCATGGTTAACTGTGTTGAAGACCGTGTTATCTACATATTTTTTGGCACCCCTGGGTCACACAGAGACTAGGATATGTGACAAGATGCTCTTCTGCTTCTAGCTTTGTGTCAGTTTGCTCTGTGACTTGCAACAGGCCTGCTGGATTTGCATGACACAATTTCTCCATTTGTGAAGGATGGGCAAGTACACTCCCTAGGGCAAAATGTTTTGAAGCCTGTATCTGCAAGAGCTCTACGAAAGATGCATATTCTTATTATTCTGCTTTACTACATGACAAGTTAAAAAGTACTGCTGAATAAGCTGGTGTGGCAGCAACAAGTATTTAAACTTACAGACATAGAATCATCCTGGTTAGAAAAAAATGAGATTTAGGTTCCTGACATCAGAGACAAACTTCGGGGAAGGGATAAGTTTCAAACTCTTAATAATGGCTATTTTATGATATTCACGACAGCGATGTCAAGTACTTAAAATACTTAGACTGTGCTGTTAATAATGCAGTGGAAATCTACAGACCTAACTCCAACTTTAATGAAAATTAAGATGAAGTGTGGATTTAGCTGCATATATATGTCACATAGTGTGCAGCAAAAGTAAGAACTTACTCCTGCATAAAATCAATATTTAGTGGTTAAATTTCCCTCGTTTCCCACTAATAATGGATGGAGTCATATGGTTCAGTTGTAAATCCACCAGCTGGAAGTAATGAGATGAACTGTCTATAGCAATATGAAAGATATACATGCCTATTCAAAGGCAGACCATCTGTGGAGATGCATGGAGAAGGATAGTAGAGAATTTTATATGGACATACAGTAAAACAGTCTCTCGTGATACTGTAGGAGCTGCGGGGGCCTAATCTTTACATTTGACTATTAAATTAGGAAGGGCAAAGCCTACACAATACCAATGGTATTAGTCATGTCTGGAGGGGCATCCAATACCAGATGTCACTTTTCTGATCTTTCATGCTCAGCCCTTACAGCTTTTGGCACATCAGAGTTCGCATCTGAATACAATTTAAGTTATAACAATACAATCAGCATGTCTAACTATTTTTGCCTTTCTCTCTGCTATTTTGGGAGCCAGGCTATGGTGAGTCTCTGTTGTTTAATCTAAAAGCCTTCCTTGTCCCTGTCTCCAGCCTCATGAGGTAATGCTGGGGGATGTCAGAGAGCAGTGTTAAGGAACAGTTGTTTGACAAGTGCTACTGGTTTTAAACTGAATTGCTTGTTTATTGGCTGCACAATTATTCATCTGTTAGCACAGCATAGAAAAAATAATGTTGACAGTAAAATAGTAGCTTTTCTTGGTAGAAATTATTTGTCTTAAGTGAACATGTCACTGTTTTAATGTGAATGCAGTTCTGTACAATATAACAGGAAAGGTTTGTTTATTTATTTAACAGGCAAACAAAAGCTTTCATGATCGGACAAAAGAAAATATATGTAGGGAATTTTGTGTGGAGGAGCATAGTCTGCTCTTCTGACTTGTTATAAGATAAAGTCATCTCCCTTTATGCAGATTATTCATGTTTATTTATGACATTCTGTGAAAGGAAAGACACTCAAATGCCTCAGGGCTATGGCCCAAAGTAAATAACTTGTCATAATATACCTTGCAAATGATAATGTAAACCACGGGAAATCCAGGGAGGAGATGCACATACATTCCGAAGCTGGGAAGTTATTGAATGTTTAGGCTTAAGGAGCAGATAGTTTTGATTGGGGATATTTCCCTTGTTTCTGTATGTTAGATGAATTACTCTGCGTGAGTGATATCCATTGTACTGTGTTTATTCTTTTCTGCTTTTGTTCACCAATCACTATGATGTCTGGTCCTTTCCCAAAGATGGTCTGTATAATAAATATGTTAAGTCTGACAAGGAATGGATGGTAATGCAGCATCAATGCCCTCTGGGGTTAGGGAGTGTTCTGGTTATTTTTGTGTCTCTGTAAGCTTACGATCCAGGCATTTGTATAGACAAAATCTTGACTCAAGTTCAATGCAGAAATCTTTCCACTGGGGGAGCTGGCAGCTTGGGTTTGAGCAGTAACACCAGCAGATGCATCTTTGTATTTCTTGTTGCATCCAGGCCTGCTGCTTTGTATTCAGTGTTTGGACCAAAAAAAGGATTAAATGAATTCATTTGGTGTGTTGGTATGGATTATGTGCATAAAGAAATCCTGGACTTAGGTAGAGGTAAGGTAGCTGCTACGTAAGGTGCTCTGCAGTAAGACTATTTTTGGGAATCCTGGGGCCTGTTCCCTATGCTGCCATGTGCCAGTGCTATAGCTGGATGACTTGCTTAAAGCTTGACTCTTGAGCCAGCTGTAGGTAAATCAGTTGTAGCCAGTTTGGCTATCTCTCTACTAGTTGATTGAACAGTGCCAGAATACTGCCACATGATCACTTCTACTGTTAATTTATTATTCTGGGCTTTTTAGCCCAGTTTTGGCCTGTGCCAAAAAACACTCTTCCAAACAGTTCCCAGACACAGTTCGGGAGTCAGCAGGAATGAGCAAGAGACAGCTACCAATAGGAAGTTTGGACGCAAAGCACTTTGCTATCGCAGCTGGAAAGAACAGTTCCTAGCCCTTTTTTTTTAGTAAGGAAAAGTAGTTCTTGAGTGGAGTATTGGGTACGTAATATCTATTACATAAAACACACAGTATTTTTTTTTCCTTTTGAGAGTTTGCAATTAGCTATTGCTAGAAAGGTTTATCTTCTGACTCACAAACTTTAGTATTTTTTAATATATTTTCAAATACATTTAAAGAGTTATAACTATTATACTTTGTTTTCCTTTCAAAAACAAATGAACCCAAAATTTAGTTGTGCTTCTAAATTGTATTTTGATTATTGTTTTCACACATAATGTATCTTCTTTTTTTTTCTAATAGAAGGATAATGGTCCTTTTAGTCTAGGTGGGTCCACATTAGCATTAGGCACCTCTGAAAGGAATTTCAATTAATCAAACCTCTAAATTATCTCCTGAATGTGCTCTTCCCTGTCGGACAAGGGAACCCAGGGAAACTATGCTTCAAATTTAGATGCTGACATAAAATCTTGAACTTTGCTGTAATTCGTAGGCATTTCTGGTCAACAAGTTCTTAATAGTTAGAATTTTTGGCAATATTTAATTGTTTGTTTGTTTGTTGGTTTGGTTTTTGTTTGTTTGATTGGGTTTTTCT
Source organism: Melanocharis versteri (assembly GCA_013397845.1). Classification (NCBI taxonomy): domain Eukaryota; kingdom Metazoa; phylum Chordata; class Aves; order Passeriformes; family Melanocharitidae; genus Melanocharis; species Melanocharis versteri. Next base: position 147,731 of record VZTG01000038.1, read on the forward strand.
GGTTTCCTTTTTTGGTTTTTTTTTGTTTGTTTGTTTTGTTGTTGTTGTTGTTGTTTTTTGTCATCTTCTCTTCTTACAATGAAAGTTATTGGATCTGGGACCTAGCTGTACAGGGCTGCTACCTGATACGAAGTGCCTAGCATATGGAGAGACCAGCCTGTGGTCTGAATTCACTGATTCCATGTATCACATCCAAACCTCTAGCATTGCATTGTCAGGTTGCGGTGACACCTTGTAGGTTGCAATCCTGTGTGTAAAATAAGAATCTCAATGAAGATTTACCCAGCTTTCTTCTCTTCCTGAGTACCCCCAGTAAAGAAATATGAAATGAAGCAAAACGGAGTTCATCAACATAACAAAATAGCATGCTTTCTAAAGAAAACAACAGTGGCTGATAAAACGGCTTGCAAAACAATTGTGTCAGGAAAACAATGACGCAGTTGGGCCGGGCCTGACCTTCTACAAAGCCCAGAGGAGGCTGCATCTGGCATTTTGATTCCGACCCCCTTCTGAAAGTAGTAAAACAGTTAGTCTAAACTGTAAGTAATTTTTTTTTTCCCGCTAAAAAGAAGTTACCTCACAGGGTCCTGAGAATTAGAAGCCAGGATAGATTTCTTCCAGTGCACTCTGCAATTTTTCCCCCCTTCCCTAAAGAGGTAGGATTATGTAACCTAATAAATTGGTCTCATTACAGAGCCACTGACAGACAGACATATAGGTTGCTGCCAACTGGCATGTGTGCTGAAGGTGAGCACGCCCAGGGGCTGGTGGAAGTGAGCAGTGGATGCAGCACTCAGAAACCATCTGGCTGAAGGAGGTCATGCCTGTTGCATAAAGCAGGGGGAGATAAGGATGTCAGCAGCATAGAGGGCGACATCCATCAATCAACTTCTTCATTATAGCAAGAATGAGCACTGCAGGTCCTTGGGAGAAAGAAGGAACTAGTGATCCCTCATCTCACAGGTAGCAAGTCTAAAAAGGCTAACCTTTCACATTTCTAGGGGCAGGAAGGATGAAGAATGTGTTTTTAATGAATTACCCATAATCACACACGCACACACAGACCTACACAATATCCTACTTTCATATATATTTCCCCTTCAGGAAAAAATAATTAAATTGAAAAGTCTCATTATTTATTTTTAAAAATCATAAAAGTGTGTCTTAGCGGGAAGAAAATGTTAAAGTCTCTGATCAAGTAAATAATTCTCTGTAATAAAAATGCAGAGAATTATTTTCTGCATCGGCATTTCACTCCAAAGGATAGAAGAATAGTAGAAGGAAATATGCCAGAAGGTAACACGATGAAATGAACACTCATGGCATTTTTACTCATCTGAACTAAGAATCAGATGATTAATTAAATCTCGAACTAAGAATTAGATGATTAATTAAATCTCAGGCTTCAGGGACTGAAATATGAAAGGGCCTGTTTCTTCTGCACATTCAAATACATGCCAGAATACATGGGAGAAGATTTGCATTCCATTTAGAAATGTCACTAACCATCAGAGGCAGAATTTTAAAGGCAAGAGAAAATACAAAATGCTCAGAAAATTGTCCTTAGGCTCTCCAGAGATAACCAACAGAATACAACTGATAGAGCAGGAAGCCTCTGGAAGGTTTTTAATCATTGGTATCATACTGCAAAGAGAAGAACAGATCTGAGATCAGGACCCTCTACGTGGTCCAGCAGACCGCTTACCAAGAGGTGTGTAAGTTTAACTAACGTGGCAGGCTGATGAATATCTGTTACTTCAGCATTCAGAAACTGGGAGTAAGTGCCTCTAGAGAGGGAAGAAGGCATAGATACCCTGAGCTACCTGCTGAATCTGCCTTTATCCCACCAATGATAGTAGATCAAAGCTAGAAGCAGGACTTAAATCCTGACCAATTCCTAAATTCAGAGAGGGATCTAAATCTCCACCTGTTTCTCTTTCTTGATCATGCAGGGACCCTTCAGAAAGAACAGAAATAGAGACAAGCTCAGGTGAACTGGACTGCATGGGTCACAGCATCCTAAAAAAGCTTTGGAGTTAGCACTTAGCTGGTAAGGTAATGCCGAGTGATTTTACAGGGACTGTTGCTCTGTAATGCTGCAGTTTTTCAAGAAGATCAAATCTGTCGTCATTTCTTTCACTAAACATTCACTAATGTCGACTTTCTCCTTCACAGGGAAATTGGGATTTGGCCCTGCCTGCAAATGAACTCCCTAATGTCCCAAAGTAGGCAGACAAAGGGAAAAATGTTTGTAGGATGAAGAGGACTTTTTTCACTCACTTCTCAAGTGATAGCCATGTTTTGACACTTGTAATGAAGCCAATGACGAAAAATATTACTGAGAAAAAGGTCTCTCTAACAGGGAGCATGTATGATTATTATCTCAGTGTTCACCTCAGAGTGTGCAATAGATTAGGTTCGCCTTTCTTCCCCCAAAAGCATCAGCAATCAATCAGGTTAGAATGAGAAAGAGCTAACAGAGCCTTTAGTTTTGTAGATCATTAAAAATGACCCAAGGGACCAATTTTCTGTTCATTTGCTCAGTTTCCTTCTGATTCTAGTCATTAAAAATGAGATACATATAGCTGTATGGTCAGACAATGAACGAAAGTCTCCTCTTGCTTGTGTCGATGGGTTCTGTTAAAGCGCAACTGGAATAAATGAGAGGAACATGCCTGACTTCTCTGGGCAGCTTTACTCAAGCACACATGAAACTAAATTCCTTTCTCAGTGAAAAGTACCTCAAATGAAACCTGAAGTGACTGAATTAAATTGCATTATAACCCTGCAGAGATCAGGAGGTCAAATTCAAATTTGGTGCCAGCAGTGGTAATGAAGTTGCCCTCTTTGTCTCAGGGCTCTATCTAAACTCAAATATATTGTTAATAAGTGGTATAAGCCTTTTTATATCAGTGATATTTAACTAAATTTTAACTGTTCACTAACTGAACTGAAGTACTAGGAAGTGACCTGGCCATACATCTGCAAAGGTGTATACAGAAATATTACGCCTCTGTAAATGTAAATCTGAGTGGCTTAAGTAGGCAGTAGTTTTATATTGATACTTTTTTTTTGTAAAAAAACAACAGAAGAAAATGCATCAGCTGAGTTGCCAAATGGGTAAGAATTCTTTCTAGCAGCTGTGCAAGCTACCATAGAGTACAGCCTACATACAAAGAGATCCATCTGCACATGGAAGTCTATTTATTTAAAAGTCTATTTATTTAACCAAACCTCAGATTAATAAAACACACTTTGCATGCTGAATGCTGCAACATTAGTGAGCCCTGAAATGATCTGCAGACTTGGCCATTTGGGTGAACATACTGGTCATGAGTCAGATCTGATAAGGTGTTGCTCTGCTCGCCTGCAAATTGCCGTATAAGAATATCCTACGTATCTATCATGGTGTGCTAAAGGCTGATACCAAGGGTGGGGAGACAAACATAAAAAAAATTTCATGCCTTATTTATGTATCTCTGATGACAGAAACACAAAATATTACCTCTGTCAAAAAACTGCACTTTTCTTCTTCCCCCCCCCCCCAT